>JACXVL010000295.1:35752-82846 GCA_014898675.1 Athelia sp. TMB
ATCCTCTCCTTGCACTGGTACTCCGACTCCATCTCTGCGATGGAAGAGTGAGCCGAGTATGGCTCAGCTGCACAGACAGCACGGTCCACGAAGTCACCAAAGGGTGTAGTGGGCCCTACGGGGCTAGAGTCCGCGTCGGGTCCGTCGACCATCTGGGGCGAATCGTCCTCGTAGACGGGAGAGAAGGCACCCTTCTCGTAAGCGTGCTCCTCGAAGACTGCACCGTCATCACGGTGCCAGCCTGGGCGCTCCTCCACCGCCACAGCATAGTCAGCCTCATCGACCATTTCCATCTCATCGTGCTCGCCAGCTGGGGAGCTGGCACTCCACTGGCTCTCGTTGTCGTACACGCCTTGGTCCATGACGGAGTAGCCGGAGCTCATCTCGTCGTCGGCGTCGGCGTCGCTGTAGCGGCGCACGTCACAGCACGACGAGGCCAGACTAGAGTTGTAGAGAGTGAAGAGGGGCGGAATACACGCCTGCGCGTGAGCTCCTTTGATGACGGACGCGTTGCCCGCGCCAGTCAACCCTTCTGGAAAATCCTGCTCGTTACGTCCCTCACCAACGACTGCGGCGTCGTCCCAGATCCTGCGCGGCTTCAGCTTCCTCCAGGATGGCAACGAGTTGATCCACTCCTCGCGCGTGCCAAACGAGGGCGGGGGGCCGGCCGGCGTGGCGGGCAGCGTGTGAGTCAGCTGTTGGAAAACGGAGGGCTTGAGGCGACTGAAGTCTTGTGATTTATGTACAGAATATCTTGAGGTACGAGGAACGGGGACTGGCATTTGCGGTTGGGAGGGAGACGGGGAGACAGACGCCAAGTAGCACGAGTGGTCGTGTAGCTGGCAAATGTGCTCCAAGTCTGTGCGGTTTGCCTTTCCTGACTTGAAAAGAGCGGCGGTGTCGTGAAAGGGAGTCGTAAAAGAGGCGAGTGAGGGGTATTCCGAGCTAAACGAGTCGACGAGAGTCCAAGGGTTGGCAAAACGCACAATGAAGGCGTGCCTTTTAGGTGGTTCGAGCTGAGGAAGTCTCCGCTGAGACTAGAACGAGAGAGTATCTAAAACCGAAGAGAGAAAAAGACAGAAACGCAAGTCCCAGCTATTCAGCAATTTCCCAGCCTACGAAGTCTGCTGAGTATGAACCGAATAAACAAGAATTTGGCAGCGAATCAGTCGAATCCGCGGGGCCAAGAGGTGGAGGTGGGTAAACTTCAAAAAACAAATTTGCTCCTGTTTATGTATCCGGACCCAATAATCTTGAGTCACCATTTACGGGTCCACTTGGTTCAAGTGCCCCGTGCCTATGACACCCACCGCAGCCGCCGCAGGTCCGCGCCTCACTCCATCTCCATTGCAACACCGCAAATAATGCCCGGCATCCAATTCATTATGTTATTACAACCCGCATTTCTAGACTTGCAATTGCCCATATTATTGTCCTCCTTGTTCCTGAACGATCGCTGATGGATCCGCATCGGTCCCGGAAGACAAGGATGGCGGGGTTATCATGGGCCATCTGGGATCGATAATGCCAGCGCTCATGCGTTCGAAAAATCAAAATCTGCCCGGAATGGAAAGCACCCTGTTATCCATCGATGAAACAAGGATCATAGCCGGCAAGCAGCGCTCTCGCAACTGAGCAGACTGGACATGGCGGACTAGACCACTGCGGGCGGAGATCCGCCACTCGTGCCCGATATCTCACGCCTAGACAAGGCCAAATAGCGAAGGATCAAAGAATATGTGCAGCGTGTAACAGCATGTAGCGCCTTGACATAAATGAATTCGGTCCCCTGACGGCCTCGTTCCTTCAAGTTACGAAAGGCGGGCCCTTCAACTGCAGTTTGGCATTGATGAACAGTGCGCCGTCCGCATTTATTAGATGGATGCCGTGCGACAAGGGGCCCGCGTGCACGACCTGCGCATCATGAAGTAATCAATGCGGGCAATACGGCGCGCTGCAGGGACATGCGTATGCGACGGCAGATGCGGCCAGTAAATGTTGAGTAATAAATAATCGCGGGTTGCGAGGAACGTGTGTTGCCACCGCTCGGTCGATTCCGGTATTTGCGCTTGTGTTGGCTTGTTATTTCTCGAAGCTTTTGCAAGCTTGACAAGTTCACGCGTTCAATAGTGATCGAGTCAGGTGCCCATCCTGTCTATAGCTAAAGCCATGGCGTTCCCTTCGCTTCCGTCTTACAATGGCCAGGACATGGGAAATAATGGCAATGGCAATGGCAATCAGACGATTGGCCTCGATTCTATCACCCTGGGCCAATTACGGGCCATGGTCGGGTCGGCGCCAAAACCAAAGGCACGTTCCAACCCAGAGTCATCGCGATGATAATATGTACTTACCATACATCGACTAGCAATCATATTACGACTTCAAATATGATGACGAGGACACGGTTATGAAAGAGATCGAGGAGTTCTATTCTTATGTCGAGATGCCACAGGTGGCGGAGAATCTGAAGGCGTGGACTGGGTCCTTTCCCGGTGGTGCGTGTTTGCTTCATGTCGGGCTTCAAGGATGCTGAATGTGATTTGAAGAATGGATAAATAGTGAAGTCCAGAGGCGTAAAGCGCACGTTGAAGTGCTGCTCGAGAGCTTGGAACATCGCGATGCGGAGGTGCGCTTCACAAATGCACGGAGATTGTTTTATATTTTGCAAGGTGTGCACTGGGCTTCACACCCATGTGAACTCGCTCTTAAGGCATGCATCCACAGGAACATTTGCCGAAACCACATCTGCAGAACACCAATTGCATTGGATAATCGAGAATTGCAAAGTTGTGAGATCCGCAAACGGGCTTAGCACCCTCGTAGAGGCAATGAAGATTGCAGGATCAAAACATGATCTGTTATGGTGCGTGAAACATGCGTTCCTCTGCGTTGCAGCATCTGATCCGCAGTCTCGAGTTTACAGTAGTCTAACAGACGCAGACGCAGCTCACTTCCACATCTCCGCGGCCGAAAAGGCTGATTTCATCGAAGAGGTCACCACGGAGATCTCGGTCTATCTGGGAATGCTGTATCACCTGATTGAGGTGTTCAAAGGACACGATGATTTCGCGGAAGAGCTGAGTGAGTTGTCACAGTGTTGTTTACATATTTTATGTTGAAACTGTCACAGTGAGCCTGGATCCGCCTCTTCCGGTTTATCTGTTCAACGTCGTATCAGGGCTCCGAGATAAGAGCGCCAAAGGCTATCCCATCAAGAAGGTGCGTGTTTTCGGTTATCGCTGGGACCGCCACTGATGGTCCCCTTCAGCTACTACTCGTGTTGTGGAAGACCATATTGACATGTTGCGGAGGAGTGCGCGAGATTGCTCGAGCCAAGAAATTGGCTCGGGAGCTGGCGAATCTGCCGACCATGCCAGACGAAAGTCAGTCACTCCCTTCAGCCACTTGTTTCATCCTGACAGGGCCCCCCAGACATGGCTATGAAGTCGTCCCCTCTCGATATCTCCGCATTCCACGTCGAAACATCTATCAAATACCCCACCTTCGCTCCCCTCGTGCCCAAGCCGCCCCCAAACGAGCCCACGAAGCCCGCATTGCAGCCCGACAAGCTCGCAGCGGCCTACTCACCCATCCCTGTGCGGCACCACTACCACCATGACGAAATGGACCAGCAGCACCAGGGCCAGCACCTGACCCAGCAGCAGTATCAGCAGCAGCAACAACAGCAGCAACAGCAACAGCAACAACAGCAGCAGGGTTTCCGCCCCAATCCGCAGCCCCCGACGCCCGCGCCCTCGCCGCCCCCGAAGCCGAAGAAGCAGCAGTACCAGACCGACCAGACGCGTCCGTTCCTGTTCCCGTATTCCGCGCGGAGCAAGTACCGGGACGGGCGGCTGGTCCCGTTCGCCATCGACGAGGCGGACAGGCTGTTCCACAAGCACATGTATGTCAGTGCAGCGCTCTGGCAGATGTGGCGGACACGGGAGGATTGCATGACTGCCGAGAGCGGGCTCGAGTACATGCCTGGCTCGCCGGAGCCTGCACACGAGCCCGCGAAGCCCTCTGCTGATGTAAGCCCGAACATGCCTTGGAGTTCTCTTGCTGACGGGTGTCAAAGGATTCTGGGATGGAAGACGCACTGCCAGATGTGGCGCTGCTTGATGCCAAGATCGCTGAAGCCACTTCGGCTATATCGAACGCACAAACTAACAATGAGCGGCGCCTGGCGCGGGAGAGAAAGGAGGATCTAATGCGTCTAAAGCGCGTTGAGCAAATATATGTTCGTCTCTCTAGCTATTGATATATCCTCTTGCTGACTATAACCACAACAGAGTGCTGTTCTGCCCGTACTCTCTGGCTGGGTGCTTGTCCTCCTGAAATTGCTTCTGGCGACGGTATCGGCAGGTACTAACATGCAGCCTCCACAATCGTCAACTTCTTCTGTATTCCCACCAGGTGTAGCATCCCGTAAGCAATAATATCGGTTTGCCCTTGTCGTGACTAACACTCAACAGCGATCTATTCGGCTCAAGAGCCTCCTTCAGCTCCACCTCCGACCTTAGATGAGATCGACGTCACCCGCCACAGAGAAATCACGTCGAAGGCCGTCTCGGCTATCCTCCTGTTGATACTGAAGTGGTTCAAAGTATCTCGTGAGTACTTTCAAACTTGTAGCTCACACAAATTTGACGAGGTTCCGCAGACGTGATGAAATTCCACCATTTGGGCCAACTCTTGCTGGACACCAACTGCTTGTTGCTGATCCTCAAGATGTTTGGGCTGCAGGAAGTCTCTGCGTCCGTAGTCTCCAAAGCCGATTCTCCCGAGAACGAGTGCGTGTCCATGTTTTTGCAGTCACTGCGCCGCTGATCGCCCGCTCTAGCTTCTTCCGGTATTGCCAGGTGAACTTTACGAAGTCGTCTGATGCAAATCGGCCTGAAGACGAGAGGCTTCGCCATGGGCAAGCCCCAAGAACGCGTAACGAGCCGAGGAGCACATTCCTTCCAAACGGCCAGACTCATCAGGAAGACATCGAGATCATCACTGAGTTCTCGTGGCGGAACTTTTTCTCGACCATCAACTTTGCAAAGATCATGCAGAAGCTGTCCAAGAACCGGTCACATCGCATTTGGATGCTGGTGCAATACAAGAGCTCTGTGAGTGGGTACGGTCTCGTCCGGCGAAGCATACTGACGCACTGAACAGGCGGTTTTGAAACGGGTGCTCCGCGTGTCACATCCTGTCTTGCAGCTCCATGTCCTCAAGCTCATCAAAAGCCAAGTGCCATTTTGTGGGCGCAAATGGCGGCAATGTAAAAGGTTTCAGCTCGCATGCCACATAGTCTGATGATATTTCGTAGCGAACATGAAGGTGATCACTTCCATCTACCTGAATTGCAGGCCAGACCTCCGCGACGAATGGCTTACGGGTACAGAAGTCGACGACGTTGGCGATGCCCAAGTGAGTGACAAGTTTAATCGCGTTATTAAATGATCTGATGTTCCTTCGATCAGGCGCAAGAGCAAGCGTTGCGGCATCTGGTCAAATTTTGTGCGTGATTCAGCCATCCCAAATTTCTCATTCGCTGAAGATATCTACATCAGATAACAACAAGCGGTACGGCTCGCAGTCAAGCCAGCAGAACCAATCCCATCGCCGCTCGGCGAGCATTTCCCACAACCTGGAGGGCTTGCACCCTGGCCCTGAGCTCTCGGGCCTCATCCGGCCAATCGGCACACCGAACGTAGTGGAGGCGGACGTCTTCCCGCCGTCCCGCTCACAAGCCCCCGACCCGTCCATTTTCCTCCCCTACATCACAGAAGACATCGCGTTCGAAGAAGAGTACGAAGAATACCTCTCCGACCTCGGCTGGACAGACGACGGCGCCAAAGACGGGCACGCGCCCCTGTTCGGCGGCACGCCGTCACAGTCGCACTCACAATCCGCGTGGCACCGCCTGCCCGAGTTCGTCGCGGGCATCACCGACGGCATCAGCGACAGCGAGAGCGTCGCGTCGATCGGCGACCTCGGCGACGAGCCGCGCCTGGAGGGCGGCGACATCCCCGACGAGAACCTGAACAACTGGGAGGCGAGTGCGCTCCGTCCCCCACGCCTGCCGCACGCTAACCCTCCTGCAGCACATGAGCCCGCGCACGATGGCCGCGCTGCCCAAGTCGCCCGCGAGCCGGCGGTCAAGCTCGGGCGGGGGCCTGCGGCCGGTGGTGCCGTTTGGCCTGGACGACGGGAGCGCCGTCGTGGACGACGAGGAGGAAATCGAGCTGGGCCCTGCGCCGCGGGAGCAGTCGGGGCCGTTCGCGTCCGGCGCGGGTGTGGATGAGGTGGAGTATGCATATGGGTGAGTGCATGCCTGTTTGGGGCGACCCTTGTTTGCTGACGCGATTCGATGCCAGTGTGTGAGTGTATGCTGTGGGTACCTGGGCATGCTGTGGATAACTGAACATGCTGCGAGTTGCTGAGCATACCCTGTGAGGTAGAGCATTGGTTGAGGAGCTTACATTTCCTATGCTGTATGGACTCTTGCTGCCGATTTCAATATTAATCCTTACAAATCAGCCCGACGCAGCCCAATTGTCAACCCACGTGTCTTCTCCATTCTGACTGGTAAGATGATATTTCTTAAGTTACTTACAGGTGGTTTAGCAGGGTTTAGCTAGCATTGCAGGCACCGCCGGGCACAGCCGCAGCTTTGCAGGCCGAGGAATCAATAGGTCCCAATCCGGGCGCTATACACCTGATTAGGCCATTACTGATCAATCAGCACAGCCCGCTGATTGGTGGTTGGATGACCGAGAGTTGATGGAATCTGTAAGCCTCACCGAGTCGGTGCCACCTCATCCTGCCCAGCTCTTTGTCAACAGGAACATACCATAAACCATATAAAATGTGATTAAGTTGAGGGCTACCCAGCATCACTACTTCACTCCAATCCCACTCCAATCCCACTTCAATGCATTTCACTTCAGCCATCTGGAGTCTCTTTCTTCTGCCCGCTGTATTAGCAGCGCCTACCCATAGTCCTCGCACATCCGTCACTCTCGAGACTGTGGGCCTCTTCCCCAACGCCACTTGGGTCGAAAACGCCGCCGTCCGCTCGAACGGCCAGCTCCTGGTCACTCTGCTGAGCACCCCCGCGGTGTACCAGGTCGACCCCTTCCACGTGCAGCCGCCGAAACTCGTCCAGACGATCCCTGGCGTGACCGGGCTGCTCGGCATCGCGGAGGTCGAGCCAGACGTGTTCGCCGTCGTCGCGGGCAACCTCTCCCTTGCCACCGTCGTCTCCACACCTGGTGCGCACAAATCTGCTCACTTCGCAAGGCTGTCCACTAATATTAATCCCCCGCAGGATCGTACTCGATTTGGAAAATCGACGTGCGCACGAGCCAGCCGACGGCGTCCAAGGTCGCCGACATCCCCACCGCGCAGTTCCTCAACGGCATGGCCGTCCTCGACGCAAACGGCACCGTCCTCGTCGCCGACTCCGGCGCGGGCGCCGTGTACCGCGTGAACACCCGCACCGGCGCGAACCAGGTCGTCCTCACCGACCCGCTGATGCAGCCCGCCGCGGACGCGCCGTTCCAGCTCGGCATCAACGGGATCAGCATCCGCGGCGGCTACCTGTACTTCACCTCGTCCACCCAGGGCCTCTTCGCGCGCATCGCGATCCGCGCGGACGGCACGCCCGCCGCGGGCGCGGCGGCGGTCGTCTCGCGCACGGGGGCCGTGGACGACTTCGCGTTCGCGCGCAGCGGGGCTGCGTACATCGCGACGAACCTGGGGAACACGCTGCTGGAGGTGACGCCCGCGGGGAACGCGACGGTGGTGGCGGGGGACATCAACTCGAGCGTGCTGGCGGGCGCGACGTCTGCGCGCTTTGGGCGCACGCCCGCGGACAGCGCGGTGCTGTACGTCACCATCGATGGGCGGTTCACGAATGCGGCGGGGAACGCGACGTTCCTGCCGGGGAAAGTGCTGGCTGTTCGGGGCTTGCAGGTTTGATAATGTAGTGGGATTTACGTCGACGGAGCGGGCTCCTTGAATACTATTACCTACATAATTACTCTGGACCCTATTTATGAGTTTGATTTTTATCAAATCAATGCCGAAATATTTTTTAATCCTTGGACTCAACCCACATGTATTCTCTCCGAGACTGAGTATGAGGTGAGCCGCCGCGGAAGTATTACCAGGCGGTGGCAAAGAATCAAGTAGGCGGTCTCGTCAGCTCGCTTGCACAGCGAAGAGAACAGCAACAACACCAATACACCGGGTATTTCGATTATCGATGCGCGAAGCATACGAACAAGATCAAACGCTGACTGCGGCTCCTGACAGCCAGCTATGGCACACACGCGCCAGATACAGCGAGCGGCGTTCTTTGCCATGAGCGAAGCAAGAATCTGCTGAGCTCCAGAGGCCCGATGGCGCAAACCCCGTGATCACGCCAAACGGCACGTAAATTCTTCGATCAGAAGTCGAGATCCACGCATGCACGAACGGACGACTCGCTGGCAGCCTGATGAGCCATCGAAGTCTGCCAGCAGGACAGGAGACGCACGTCAAATGCATATGGCCGCTGCCCGCTGGCACATCACCACAGGAATCGGGAAGCGGGGATATCTGCGGGTCACACACGCCATATCGAGACTCGCAGCGCATTCAGCTTGCGCAGCTTGAGCGGGGTGCATTTGCGGCCGGATCGGTCTGGATCAGCGAGTAGGTCCATCCTGGTGCAACTATTTGTTAGGGGCGGGATGCTATCCGCCAGAAGATTCTGAAGAACCTCAAGAAGCGCGTGCGATTGGATCACGCGCTGTCGATCGCGCACTCGCTCAGAGGCCGTCATTTCGGTCTGTCTGCCCTACTACTACCGGCCCCCCTTTTGATTTTGGACCACCTTTTGACGAGCGGGTCCTGTGAGCTCATTCACTCATCTATTGACCTCAATCTTTTTTTCATGGGATGGTATACCGATTTAGAATATGGCTGTGATTTATTCACGATTTTATATTTCTTCTGTATGATGCATAGAACACATTGACACGTTGAAATCAGCTGTTCTGCGCAAATCACATTCGGAAACAACGAGGTTGTTGAATTTAGTTAAAATAATAATTGGAGCTGCTCTAAGGGTCATTTACTACCAGATCGCAAGACCCGATAACTATCTGAATGATGTGGAATGCGCACGATGAGACACGGGAGGACGCACCCGCAAGCGTGACAAGCGTGAAAAGATTCAATCTCCGACTGCCACCGCGTCGACTTGCCACAGGAATGCGCGCCCATGGGCAGTGTTGCCGTCTGTCGGAGTTCGAAAATCTGCGCGCGGCCCCGTGTGACGACGCCGTGACGCTCGTCAAAAGGTGGTCCTAAATTGCTTTTGCAGCTCGGAAGTCATCCACTGCGCCGAATAAAATACAGAAAATTCATGGTCATATGGTTTCAGCAAATGCCCTTTGATCTAGATGTGTCCGAAGATTAAGTGTGCAACGAGGAAAGTGTTATGTGTCAAACTTGAAATTCTCGTCAAAAGGAGGGCCGGTAGTAGTAGTCTGTGTCAAATGGCGGGCTCGGAACCGTGCTCGGTCCGATGCACGTGCCGGCACGTGAGCACCTATTTCTCGTTCGCCCCCATCGCAGTTGACTCGAAAGAAGTAAAGCGAGATTAAGCACTGTATATGCCGCTAGATGTAGAATATGCAAAAAGATTGAGGAAACGGTGATGAGAATGCGGTGGAAATGCAGTAGTATCTTGGCAAGCCGCTTGTACTTTCCTAATTCGGCCACCTTGCAGCCATCTTTCTGAGTCTCGTTCTCGTTCATTTGGGGGTCTATGCACATCGCGTTTTCGGCAGATTTGATCTGAATGTGTATTTATTGTAGACTACTTGTTCAGAATATGCAATTCGATGAGGATAGGTGAAATCAAAGACCCAAGTCCAGGAAACACGTGCCGGCACGTGCGTCGGACCGAGCACGGTTCCGAGCCCGCCATTTGAATCAGACTTCATATGAATAGATCGAATGCTTGCTCCATCTAATCGTGAAGTCTGACTACGGGAGACTATGTCTGCCCGTGCCCGAGCGAGATGCGTGCGTGCGTCTCGAGCTGTGCGAAGAACTTCACGGTGGTTGGTGGATGGTGGTTGGAGCAAATGTGGACGGAGGGGTATTGCTCCCGGAAATTGGTGGCAAATAATCAAGGTGGCGGTCCAGCTCAGTGCACCAGCTTGCGGAGAAAACAGTAGCACAATTAATGCGAGTAAGCCCCCCATAGAAGTACAATGTACAAACACAGCTTTTTTTTTTGTAGGCGCGAGCAGGTTCAATTGCTGGCCTGCTCCTCCTCCACGAGCTCCCACCGCAGCTCCCTGCCCGCCCAAAACGGCACCACGCTCTCCCCACCCAAACTATACTCCTCCCTCACCCTCCCCCCCTCCCCCTGCACGCGCCTCAGCACCGACCTCCCCCCCTCCCCCATCCCCTCCCCCACCGGCCGCCCGTAGAACGCGCGCCCAAACGCGCTCACAAAGCCCTCGAGGCGGGCGAGCGCGCCGAAGTCCTCGAGGAGGTGCGCGAGCAGCGGGAGGAGCACGGGGGACGTGTACACGCCCGCGGCGCACGCGCTCTGCGGCGTGGAGGTGGCTTTGGTGGGGGGCGGGTGCGGGGCGGAGTCGGAGCCGAGGAAGAAGCGCGGGTGGCCTGTGCGCAGATGCGTCAGCAGGGATGGGCGCAGAGAAGAGAAAGGGGCACGCACCCTCCTTGATGACCTCGCGCAGCGCGGCGCGGTCGTCGGGGTACTTGGCGACGGGCTTGCAGAAGTGCCACGCCTGCCCCGCCCAGTCGTCGACCGTGAGCGCGAGGTGGTGCGCGGTGATCGTGCACCCGACCGTGGGCCCGAGCGACCGGACCATGTCGACCGCGGCGCGCGTGGTCGCGTGCTCGAGCACGATGCGCAGGCGCGGGAACGCGGCGTGCAGCGCGGCGAGGTGCGGGAGGAACGCGGGCTCCGCGTTGAGCACGCATGTGTTCTGCGCGCGTCAGCGGGGCCGCAGCACGATTAATATTCAACGCAGGGACGCACGGTGTCGGGGTTGGAGGGGACCTCGCCGTGGAGGTTGAGGACGAGGCCGACGTCCTGCATCGCGGCGAAGACGGGGTAGTACGCCTCGTAGCTCTCGATGCCGCCGTCCGAGTTCGTCGTCACGCCGCGCGGGTAGCTCTTCACGCCGACGACGCCCGCCGCGTGCGCCTCGCGCACGCCCTCCGGCGTGAGCTCGGGCGAGAGGTAGAGGGTCATGAGGTAGGTGACGGACGGGTCGATGGCGCGGAGGGCGGCGTGGTAGGCGAGGGCCTGGGCGGTGGTGGTGATGGGCGGCTTGAGGTTCGGCTGCGGGCGGGTCAGCGGGGTCGCGCGGGAGGGGGACGGGGTACCATGACGTAGGCGAGGTGGAAGCCGCCCTTGCGGACGTGCGGCGTCACCAGCGACGACAGCGCCCCCTGCCGCAGGTGCACGTGCCAGTCCGCCGGCGCAGGCAGCGAGATCGTGTTATTGTCCATAATGTTGTTGCTTTGTTATTATCCACGTTATTATTGGAATTAATGAGGGCATTAATGAGGGCACTAATGAGAGAGCTCACGATGGATGGTCGGGGACAAGTGATAAGATGATCGGTAATGAGACCGCTGGCAACGCGTGATGCACGCGTCCAAGTCGAACTTGTCCCTTTACGGCACCCATCCTCCCCTCCCCGCCCATCCCACCCCCATCCACTGGCCCACAGAACACAACATCCAAGGGCACAAAACACCCCGCCCATCACACACATCAAGCTACCATGGTCGCGGCTGGTTCCATCACCGTTGCCGGTGCGTACGTCCCCCTCCCCGCGCGCGCCCATCTGACCCCCCGCAGTGCGTGTCCGCCCGCCGACCGCCTCTGAGCAGGCCCGCCTCCCCGAGCCCTGCTACGACACCACCATCCGCGGCGACGGCGCGCTCTCCACCCCCGCCCGCGTCACAAACACCGCCACCCTCCGCGACATCGTCCAGATCGTCGACGACCGCATCCTCACCTTCGACCCCGACGAAAAGGACCGCAGCCGCGCCTTCATGGAGCGCGGCTTCATGCCCCCCGGAACCAAGCGCTACAAGGACAAGCGCTTCATGTTCGACCGCGTCTTTGGCCACGACGCCCGCCAGGAGGACGTGTTCGCCGTCACCAGCCAGCCGCTGCTCAAGGGCCTCTTTGAGGGCTACAACGCGACCGTGTTCGCGTACGGGGTGCGTGTTCTGCTGCTCTCACAAATGCTCACGCTCACGGATCCCAGGCGACGGGGTGCGGCAAGACGCACACCATCAGCGGCACCGAGAGCGACCCCGGCATCATCTACCTCACCATGGCCGACCTCTTCCAGCGCATCGACGACCGCAAGGACGAGTGGAACGTCGAGGTCATGGTCACCTTCCTCGAGATCTACAACGAGGAGATCCGCGACCTGCTCGCCGAGCCCGGGGTCGGCGGCGTCCCGCGTGGCGGCCTGCAGATCCGCGAGGACAAGTCCGTCAAGGTCGTCGGCCTCACCGAGCTGCGCCCCGCGAGCGCGGAGCAGGTCAAGGAGATCGTGCTCCTCGGCAACACGCGCCGCACGCAGAGCCCGACGCACGCCAACGAGACGTCCTCGCGCTCGCACGCCGTGCTGCAGGTGCACGTCACGCAGTCCGCGCGCACCGCCGCGCTCACCGAGCAACACACCATGGGCACGCTCTCGATCATCGACCTCGCGGGCAGCGAGCGCGCGGCCGCGACGAGCAACATGGGCCAGCGCATGGTCGAGGGCGCGAACATCAACAAGTCGCTCCTCGCGCTCGGCAACTGCATCAACGCGCTGTGCGAGAACGGCGGCGCCACGCGCCACGTGCCGTACCGCAACAGCAAGCTCACGCGCCTGCTCAAGTTCGCGCTCGGCGGGAACTGCAAGACGGTCATGATCGTGTGCGTCGCGCCGACGAGCATGCACTTTGACGACACGCACAACACGCTCGTGTACGCCGAGCGCGCGACCAAGATCAAGACCAAGGTCGTCACGCGCAACGTCGTCAACGTCGACCGCCACGTCGGCCGCTACGTCGAGGCGATCAACCGCCTCAACATCGAGGTCGCCGAGCTCAAGGCGAAGCTCGCCGGCCGCGCCGCCGCGGACACGGACGTCGCCGCGCGCAAGAGGGCGGAGGCCGCCGCCGAGGTCGCGCGCGCCACCGCGGACATGCAGACGAAGCTCGACCAGACGCAGCCCGCCATCGTCGACGGCGCCGCGTGCACGGGCGCGCTCGCCGCCGCCGCCGCCAAGCTCGCCCCCGTGCGCGCGCGCCTCGCCGCCATCGCCGCCCTCGCGCCGCCGCTGTCCGCGGACATCCTGGCAGAGCGCGCGCTGCTCGAGGCGCTCGCGCGCCCGGAGGAGGAGGCCGTCGCGGCGGACGGCCCGCTGCGCGCAAGGGAGCGGCGCGCGGGGAATGCGGCGAGCATGTTCGACGCGACGCTGCGCGCGCTGAGCGAGCGGCGCTCGGAGAAGCTCGACGCCGTGAGCGTGGACAACGTGCGCCTCGCGGCGCGCGCGCGGCGCGCGGAGATGGAGCGCGCGCAGGCGGAGGCGGAGCGCGGCGCGCTGCAGGGTGCGCTGGGTGCACAGGCGGGCGCGGTGGTGGACCTCGTCGGGCTCGTCGGGCGGTGCACGGTCGTGATGCGCGAGGCGGGGCGCGCGCTAAGGGCCGCGGCGGAGGGGGAGGGGGAGGGGCTGCCGGGCGCGGTGCGCGCGACGGCGGCGGAGCTCGCGGCGGTCGCGGAGCGGAACGACGCGGCGTTCACCGCGCTGGTGGGCGCGGCGACCGCGGGGCACGGCGGGGCCGCGCCGGCGGCGGTCGACGTGTTCGCGGGGCGCGCGCCGGCGCCGTTTTCGGGCGGAGCGCCGACGGGCGCGCAGCCGCTGCCGAAGGGGCGCACGCGGCGGCTGTCCGCGTACGACGCGCCGCCGTCGCCGCCGCGGCGCACGTACCGCACGCCGCGCAAGTCGCTGCGCTCGAGCATCAGCCAGCCGTACCGCCGCGCGTCGGACCGCGGGAACGGGCGGGAGGGCGAGAAGAAGAGCGTGCAGTGGCGCGACGAGGCGGGGCAGGGGGACATCGACGACGGCGGCGCAGCGGCAGCGGCGCCTGTGGCGCCTGTGGTCGAGCCGGAGCGGGACGCGGGCAGCTCGCCGACGGAGCTGCGCGGGTCGGAGAGCGAGTGGGAGGACGAGAAGACGGAGGACAGCAGCTTCATGGCGTCGTCCGTGCGCGACCTGCCCAAGCCGCGGCGCGCGCGCGCGAGCCGCCTCGAGCTCGGCTTCCTCAAGGGGAAGGGCCCCGCGCTGGGCAGCCTCGCGGAGGGCGACGAGCACGCGACGCCCACGAAGCCGCGCGTCATGGGCGAGGCGACGAACAGCCCGGGGCGGCACGCGCACGTCCCGAAGGTGCACGAGCGGCACCAGGGGAGCCCGGGGCGCGCGGGCGGGCGGCGGCGCTCGCACGTCGGCCCGCTGCGCAGCGAGCGCGCGCGGCGGCGGTCGAGCCTGATCCCGGGGCCGTCGCCGGAGGCGCCGGCGGGGGCGCGGCGCGCGGACGTCAGCGTGACGGGGAGCCCGTCGAAGCGGCCGCGGCGGATGTCGCTGCTCGGCGCGGCGTCGAGGAGCATGGGCGGGAATATGAGCCTCAAGATGGCGAAGTCGCCTGTGCCCCTGCCCGCGTCGTCGTCGGCTGCTGGCAAGCTTGGTGCGCCGACGTGGCGCTGAGCGTGGATTGTATGAACTAGACTTGTTATGATCTTGTTATGATGTAGAAACCTGTGCCACCACCTCTATCTGTCGCTCGTTCTTTTGTTTCGCTGTGTCTTCTGTACTATACCCAGAGCTTGTTCGTACACTATCATACCATGCCTGCGTCGAGTATCCCGCAGTTCTTTCGCTATGCCATACCTATCGTCATGTTTTATCGCAACTATCATAGAGTCTCGTCGTATCTATCCCAGCTGTAACCAAAGCCCATGCTCGCATTAAGCTGTTCAATATGTATCATATTAGGCGACACTGCAACATGTGGCCTGTGTGACTATATTACGCGTTTCACTTCGAAGAACGACTGCATGCGCGTTAGAATATGCTGCTGCGACAGGCAAACAGGGACGCGCACCTTCAAGTAATAGACCTGCCACCCCACCACTGCAAAGAGCACGATAGCCTGGAGAACCGCCCAGTATTTCACACGCGTGTTGGTGGACTCTGCGGTGTTGCGATGAACGCGCTCGCGCACGACAATGTACTCCTGCTCGTCCTTGACGCCAGTGAGGCCATTAGCGAGCAAGCGGATTTCTCGCTCGACAGGGGCGACGATGTCGGCTGAGAGCCGGCATCAGCAGGGAGTATAATGGCAGCACCACCGCGTCACTCACCATCTTCTCCGATGTAGATGACCCCATGGACGTTGAAGCTGCATTCGATTAGACACCGCGTGGCGAAGGGGCACGGGCGGGACTCACCTAACAATCTTGTCCGAGATTGCGCTCATCGTGTTGGAGAAGCAATACTCGTAGCGGCCATCGGCCTCAGCTGTGATGGAGGCGGTCCCGGTTGACTGTCTAATTTGTTTGGCCAACGCCTTATTCCCTGGGTCTGCGAGCTGCAGCACGCGTTGGAATCGTGTATGAAAGTCACTTTGAGCAGCACTCACCCAGAAATCGACATCCAAGTGGCCACCACCTCCTACTTGGTATGTCACGGTCATCTGAGCACACACATTTTGGTCAGGGCACGCAGAACAAGAGCACCAAAGTAGCAGCGCACTTTGTCATTTTTGTGCAGGTCCTCAAAGAAGCATTCCTTTTTCCCCGCTGGGACGTCTATCATGTGCGCAGATACCAAACATTGAAGAAGAGCAAAGAGACAGAATAAAGCGAGTTTAGGGTATATATAGGCCATGAGTGCTGGTTTGCCGTAGCGATGTCGTGGCTGGTGGTTGTAGCGGAAGGCCCGAATATGGCGATCGCCGCGTGTGCACCGCCACACCAGAGTCTGTTCCATTCTTCTCTTAACCCTTGACTTATTGTTTCTCACCTAAATCCCTACCCTACGATCTCTTGAAAAGCGCCCACAATGTCTGATCCCACCGATGCTCTCGCTGCCAGGGTACGTCGCATCCAGCGCAAACAGCGCGATCATGCGCCCCATCTGTCTGGCGCGTCCAATTTATTGACTATCGCCTGGTTTTGCAGACCGAGGAGGACAACGATCCCCATTTCGAGCCCGTAATCAAGCTCACCGAGCAGGTTGACACGAAGACGGGCGAGGAGGAGGACGACGTTATCTTTAAAATGTGCGTTTTGCTTTGCGCAGCCAATTGCGCGCCCAATTGATCGCACGAGCTGATCGTGCCATCGGTTCATCTCTGCCCTTCGCGGCGCTTCCTCGCGTGCCCCCAGGCGTGCCAAACTCTTCAGATTCGATGCTGGGTCCTCAGAGTGGAAGGAGCGCGGTACCGGCGACGTCCGGCTGCTGCAGAACAAGGACAGCAAGAAAGTCAGGCTTGTGATGCGACGTGATAAGACTCTCAAAGTTTGCGCCAACCATGCCAGTGAGTGACGCAGACCAGAAATATCGAGCAGAACTCTAAATATCAAATTTGTGCATCTTAGTCTCTCATGAAATGTCTCTTCAGCCGAACATCGGCTCAGACAGAAGTTGGGTGTGGAAGGTCGCCGCTGACTACTCAGAAAGCCCGCCAACTGCCGAAACTCTTGCCATTCGCTTTGCCAACTCCGACAGTAGGCCTGTAAAATCTGATGGATATCTCAAAATCTGACTTGTATGTTGTGCAGACGCGGCCCAGTTTAAAACGGCCTTCGAGGAAGCGCAGAAGACGAACGCTGGTTCGACCCCCGCCGCTGCAGCGCCGGCTGAGGCTGAAGAGCACAAGACGGTAGAACCGGCCGCGGAGGAGCCGGCCGCCACTCCTGCAGAGAAGGCGGATGAACCGACTGCGGAAGAGCAGGAGCGGGAGAAAGAGGCCGCTGAGGAGGCCAAGGCGTAATGTCTTGACTCCTAAGGACAACGCTGTCTTTCTTGCAGCCACATTACATCCCTGGTCCGTGGCACCTACAAACCCCCTTCGATTTCTAGAATGTTGTTTCATTACCCTTTTCATGTAGCGCTGTGTGCGGTGTTGGTTCAGGTCATGTAACAGTGCGAGTGTGTCAATTGAATACATGTAAATGATCACAAGCACGGCGTCTCGACTCGCCACAGGCGAAGGCTAGAGATTGTACAACAATTGAGGGGGTAACGTCATTAAAATCATTGCGGTTTCTTGCTCAGTCTGTCTCGGTTTTCGATGGCCTCTTCCTCGGCCCATGCGGCCCAGAATTGAGCACCTTCTCCACGAGACCAATACAGTGCTCTTGTTTCTCCTCGCACCACTCCATCCGTGATGAGGACATGGCGAACATTCTGTAAAATATGTTCTTAAGCGCTAGGCAGAAAGGGAGTAACAAGTGCACTCACAGAGCCGCTGTAGCAAAACAACACAATCAGATGTGGGCTGGTCACCATAAAAGAAATCAAAACTCACGGGACTTCATACATTGGCTCCAGTAACAAGTTCTCCTGGAGCAGGATGAGACACGCAACAAGCAGTTTGATTTTTTCTTACCATGATCCCTCTCAATCCACGCGCGCCTCCACCTCGCTCTGAAGCCTTCTTGCATATTTCATTCAACGCCTTACTCGTAAAGCGAATTTCAACACCAGAATAACCGAAAAGCGCGGTGTACTGTGAAACGAGAGAGCCACGGACGTCGGTGAGGATCCGTCGAAGGTCAGGTATGGTTAGTGGCGCCAGCGTTGTCAACGAGGGCAGACGTGATATAAATTCTGGAATGAAACCAAATTTGACCAGGTCTGCAATCATGGGATTCAGGGTGCGTTTTGAGACTTGCAGGAATGTGCAAGACGTACCTGCAGGCTCTACAAGATCCAATACATTCTTGTTCGTCCGGGAATTAGGCGTGAAAAAAGACATGAACCCGCTGTCGTCATTCTCTGCGACAGGAAGATTTGCGGTAAAGCCAATTGACTGGAACAAACTTGTCAGTTTCGAGTATGTCTTGCCGAGGGGGAACTGGTAAGCACCCCTGTAGCAACACGGCGTTTGACGACGCTGTCAAGGCCTACAAATGCGCCGCTGAGAATAAACAGTACATGAGATGTGTCAATCTGGTAAGACTCTGGCCTCGCTGTGATACAACTCTATTAAAATTGCGACCGTCTGCGCGTTGCGAAATTGACTTACGCCCGGGCGCTGGTCCCCGTCCTGGCTTGGTACGGCCCTCAAATCCCGGCCCCGCGGGACCCTCGGCGGCGGCGGCAGGTGGCTTGGCTGAGATGGTCACAGTTGTGCCTTCCATCATCCGCAGAAGAGCCTGCTGCACACCCTCACCGCCGACGTCACGCGAGCCTTCCATGCCGCCGCCACCAGATTTACGCGCAATCTTGTCAACTTCATCTATGTAAATTATGCCGGTGCTGTGCGGGGAGTTTAGGCATGAACGGTTATTGTAGAGTATGAATGGTACCTAGCACGCTCTGGGTCCCAGTTTGCCGCTTGCAGCTGAAATGAGTGTGAGTTGGAGGTCGCCTTAGATGAGATATGAATGCTTGCCAGTCGTTGCACGCACATCTCGACGTCTTCTCCGACATCTGACAATGCTCAGTTAGAAATTAACTCGACGTGTGCACGAGCATTGATTTACATCCAGCCTACAATTCCACTCAAGATCTGAAATATATGCACCATAAATTCAACGCACCTGGGTGAATGATGTAGCGTCCGAGACTGAGAATGGTACGTCGAGTACCTTCGCCAGCGTTTTCACTAGCAAAGTTTTTCCTAATCCGCGGGCATGAATACCAGTAGCTTAACTTGGCAGAGACACGCACCTGATCCAGTCGGCCCCCTGAATCAAGATACACGGTTGAGATTGCCCGCAGGGGTATTTAGGTGGGAATACCTACATGACCAGCACATTGCTCTTCTCGAAGAGCGGCATGTTCCGAGATGCCAGCGACCCAGACAGACGCCACGGGTGTGGGTGTATTCGTGCCGATGATACGCCTACAAGCCAGAAGGAATCAGCGGACGACTGTCGTGGCGAACGCAATGTGCGCACCTTCATCACGCGTTGTTTCAGACCAGTCGTGCTCGTCCTGTTCATCCTCCAATGCCGCCAAGTTGGCACGGACACGGTTATAGTGATTGAATACCCTATATGACTGATGAGTACCGCTACAAGGCGTGGACATGGTGATTTTACGCACGCAACTGAAAGGACCTTCTTGGCGCTGTTCTGACCTACCACGAATTCGTCCAGATATTGAACCAGCTGAGAGGTAGCGCTGAGTACAGTGAGGCCTGCAGCCAGCATTTAATACAAAATGATCACCTGTCGGGGCGTCGCGAGACCAGCCCGGCTTGAGTACAGCGGATCTGAACCAGCCTCCCTTGGGGTGTGGTGATCGGTCCTTGCCTGAGTCTTTAGAGTTCGCGTTATTTGCGCCAACCGAGGGGAATGGGTGTGTATCTTCCAAGAAAGAAGACGGAAAGGTCGGCCACGCCACGCCATGCCCGTCATGATGAAGCAGAAGGCTGGACCTGTGGAAGGATGATCAGGACACACTGAGGGCACGAAATAAGCGCCCATGCAACTCAGCCCATCCTGCCCGCGACTACTTGTCATCTCAGTTCTGTAAGCGTCAAGCCGGCCAACTATCCCCTCCTTCGGGAACTGCGGAGGTCATCTATATATACAGCTCGCTATACGAGTACAACTATCTCTCCCGTCTGTAGACTACTATGCCTACACGCTCTCGCTCCCGTTCTCCTAGGCCATCCCGCTACGAAGACCGTCGTGACCGAGACAAGTCCTCCAGGTCCGAAAAGAAGCCCTCGCGCTATGATGAAGAAGACACTCGAAAGCGAGCGCGAAGTCGGAGCAGAGACAGGGATGACTCTTACCGGCGCAGGAAGGATCGAAGCAGAAGTCGCAGTCCCGGCGAAAGGAAGGACAAAAAGTGCGTGTTTGACGGTCATATGTACTTTCTGTGTGCTGATCCAGTAATCTAGGCGCAAAAGAGACAAGTCAGAGGAACGAAGAGCCCGCAAAGCAGAGAAGAAGCGCGCACGCGATGAAGAGGAAGTGCGCCAGGTCGCAGAACTGAGTGTCTACAGCGCGACAGATAACCCATTCCATGATGTCAACCTCGGGCAGCAGTTTCGCTGGCATAAGAAGAATGAACAAGAAAAGAAGCAGGGTATGTCGTTGGCAGAGGCGCAACAACGCGATGCTAGGCGCCGTCAGGATGCAAAGGAGGAGCTGGAGCGCCTCAACAAGCGTCGGGCCGAAAGAGAAGTAGAACAAAGGTTGAGAGAAGAGGAGGAGCTGAGAATGTCAAGAATGCAGGAAAGTGCACAGATGGGAGAGTGGCTTGCAAAGGACGGAGATTTCCAACTGGAACAGGAGCGACGCCGTGCAGCTATCCGTATCAGGGAGAAAAGGGCCAAAGCTGTTGATTTCTTGGCTCTTAACCTCAAGTTCGCCAATCCTCCCGAACAGGAGGACGAGGACGAAGAAGAGGACGATACCGGATTGGAAATTGACCTTGATGAACCGTATAACATATTTGAGGCAAGTGTGAGCTGGCCTTGATTTGATTACCCATTTACCTTCGCTCACACAGAATCTGACAACTGACCAAGTGGAGGAGCTACACGATGACATCGAACGGTATCTCAACCTCGAAAAGTCGGAGGTTAACATTGATTTCTGGACCGTGCGTCATTCCTCTTCACCCCAAACCTTTTTCTGACAACGCAATATATAGAACATGATGGTCGTTTGCAAAGACAGACTGGAGAGAATTCAGGCTGATGAACGCATGGGCATTGACGCGGCTGCGGCCGTCGAAGCTGATATCACAGCGCTGCTGGCCGGCAAATCCTATGAACACCTTGTCACTTTACAAAGACAGATCCAGGGAAAGCTAACAAGTGGTGAACCAGTTGATACAGACTACTGGGAGGGCCTGCTAAAAAAGCTGCTCGTTTGGAAAGCGAAGGTAATGATCTCCAGTTCCATCATGCGATCTGGTCATTAATAGCAGCCCTAGGCCAAGCTGAAAAGCGTGCACGAAGTGGTCGTCAGAAATCGTCTCGAGCAGCTCCGCAAACGTCAACGTGACGAGGCTTTGCAGGCGCAGGAAGAGCTCCTGGCAGGCGTCGCTAAGTCCGCGGCTAGGAAGGCTGGACTTGATGCCCCTGTCGCTGAAGTTCTACCCGAGAAGATGGAGATCGAGTTGGTGGAGGAAGTGGAGCCCTATCACAGATCCATGAGCCCTGGCTTGCTGGACATTACCCGTCTGCCCGCAGAAGAGCGACAGATCGATATTCTGACTGAGGAAGAAGATCGTCTCGCTCTGGTGATTAACTCTGTCTCTTGAAGTTGACTCAATGCTTACGCGGATTCCCTCCAGTTCGAACAACGTCGCGCAGTTGCAGCATCTCGATTCGTCCCCAAAGCGGCACAACCTGTGGCGGAGGTCCAAGACCCAGAGGCTGCTAGCGGCGCCGATCTGGCATCCGAAGCTCTCTACAGGCAAGAGGCTGAACGTGATCTAGATGAAGAAGAGGAATTATTCAATCTCGAAGAGAACATCGCAAACCCGACAACATACAACTGGGAAGACAAATACCGCCCACGGAAACCCAGGTACTTCAACCGCGTACATACTGGTTATGAGTGGAACAAGTATAACCAAACACATTACGAGTACGTTTGGGTTCATGTCCGCAACTTTCCTCTCCGGCTAACGTGGCATTGCTACAGCACGGACAATCCACCACCAAAGGTGGTCCAAGGCTACAAGGTGCGTGTGCGACGACAAAGGAGTCAGATATCCAAACTGACTTTCTTGATAGTTCAACATCTTCTACCCCGATCTCATTGACAAAACGAAAGCCCCGACGTACCGGATTGTCAAAGAACCGGGCAACGATGAGACCGTGCTACTGCATTTCAGTGCGGGCCCCCCATACGAAGACATCGCTTTCCGAATCGTCAACCGCGAATGGGAGTTCTCTCATAAACGGTATGACACCGTACTTTCTTGACATGTCGAGGGCACTCAAACTGACTCATCGTGCTCTATTAGCGGCTTCCGGAGTAGCTTCGACCGAGGCTGTCTGTCGCTTTGGTTCAACTTCCGTCGCAACGTAAGTACGGCAATTCCAGCTTTCTCTTGCCCCTACTCAATATTCTGGTGTAGTTTTATCGCAAGTAGGAGGCTGCCATCTGCGCTTTGTGTATTTGTCTGTGTCATTACTACCATGCATCTCCCTTGTTCAAGTTGCCCATATTCATCGTCCATGTGACACTACTTTCTTTGCGATAGCGCGGCTGTGCTCATCGCAATTTGCTTGTCTAGATATCGATGCGCCAGCTTCTCGCGATTTCTCCGGGGTAGTAAACAGAAGATATCCCACCCTGCCACAACCCGTGTATTGTGCTCCTGATTTGGCCTTGTGGAAAGATGCACTTTGTTAGCGCCCAGCTCAACGCGTCAATTTCCAATTATGGCATGTTGTGGGTCCGAAATGTGGTTTTTCGTGAATCCTTCTTAAGGTCCTATATCTACAAGACCTCTCTGCTCTCTATCCGCAACGCCGCACTCTATCTACCATGAACATTTCGGCAACTCTTTTGGCCATTTTCAACCGTGGCAAAATTATCCCTTCTCCACAATCTCACTTCTACAAATCCCAACTGTTCATTAGTCCCGACTCGTCACAACTGCCAGATCCAGAGGAAGTCTTCAAGAAGACTGACCTAGAACCCGTTCAGAACACACCTGCTACTGGCGGGAAGCCCACCTTTTCCTCTGAGGTATGCATGCCACACGATGCCAGTGGCACACGTTCTCCTCAGGCTGGTGCCACCGACTTCCCTGGCAAACAGACGATACATCGCTTACTCTCTATGACACCACCCCCCATCCATACCTCCCAGAACGTTTTTCCCCTGCCAGATTGCAACCAAACCCCCAGCGATGGAGCTGCACTCTCGCCCGTCAATACTCTCAACGGTACCGACAATAACAATCAGTCAACCCGCGGCTGCGCAGACAATTCCGA
This sequence comes from Athelia sp. TMB, assembly GCA_014898675.1. Lineage (NCBI taxonomy): Eukaryota > Fungi > Basidiomycota > Agaricomycetes > Atheliales > Atheliaceae > Athelia > Athelia sp. TMB. Next base: position 59,003 of record JACXVL010000295.1, read on the forward strand.
TACAGCAGAGGATTTTGCTTCTTTGCGTCTTAGCGGAGAGAAGCTTCCGCATGCCCCACGGCCGGAGAGCATGCTTACTGTGCTAGCATCGATACGAATGAATTCAGTGGCAAAATGGGTTGGTGGTTATATATATGGAGTCATCGCCACACGCATGGGGTTCACTATGTGCGTCTTTCGCAGAATTCTTGACATTCACAAATTCTTATCATACTGCTTGGTTAGTTCTCACAGCTACAAAATTCGTATGAACGTGTCAAATCGGATATACCGTGTCCTCGAGTCCACAGCACTGCCACCAGCGACTGTATTCATGGCACTGTGGTTTATTGAACAGCTACCGTTTACTTTTGGCGACACCCATGGAAGCCTGCCAAGGCTGGAACTCCATCGAATTCTCTATGATAATCATTCTGGAATCGAAGAGCTTATCTTCAAGGCATTCCTTGTGGGGGCGATGTTGGCGAACAAAGGAAACGACGATCATTGCCTTACATCGGTTGAATGGTGAGTACCTGCTTGTGCATCTTGATCTTCCGTCTCATACAATTACAGGGTGCTTGCAGCGCGCTGTTACCACGTAGATCTCGTGAACCTGCTCGAAATAGCTGCACTGAAAGCTTTTAACTGGACCATCGTGATGAGTCCAGTAACCTGGGGCCACTGGATGCGCCATATCGAGATTTATCACCTTGCCCAGCCACTCAACTCAGAATATGGCAGAGTTGCACGTGTCATTAACAAAGTAGTCTCGTGTGATCCTCACTGGGACTGCGATTGCTCCCTGATAGGAGCACCATCTGACTTACAACCGTTCCAACCAATTACTCCGTATATCTCTCAACCTACTCTTGGTCACGGCATGTCAATCTGGGGAGATTGCATATGTCCCACTGGCACCGACCTCTTTCTACCCACGATTCCACAGCCATCCCCTTGGTGCCCAGCTGCCGACCCCGTTGTAGAGAATAGTAAACCTCGACGAACCTTTGGCACGGCGCCCTCAGCTAATTTAGTTGCTGGACGCCTGCCGCCTCGATTCGAAGCGCTTCGCCGCAGCAATCAACAGTATAATAGACTGCCTTCTATATGGCCATAGAAACAGTTCGGGCACTGTGTTCCAATATTTATTTATTTCATGAGCTGCATGATTTAATGCCTCTGATATTTATCACTTGGATGGAAACATGTATTATACTTCCCTTCAATGTAGCTATTGATTCTTGATGTCGTCCTACTTCGAGGTACCGTAGTCCGTTTTTAATGATTGTCTATAATTATTACGGGGTGTTGCCTTCGACTCTGTTCGTGATTTCTCGTTGGTCGCGGAGGTGAGCCAGGTGCGATTCAAAATCGGATTGTAGTAAGAGTATAATCATCTAGTTACACCCGCAGGGCGAAAGCCGCCCGACACCTTCTTGGCGGCAGTGGGGGCAAACACTATCATATCAGTCAGTACTTGAGCAAAGTTCCTCTTTACATAAGTCAATACCACGCTGCTGAGTTCGCATCCTTTGATTTGACGAGCCCCAGCCACCTTGATCACTTAATCGTCGAACAGCACTGACAGGCACTTGGCGAGAGTTCATCAGGAGGTTCTCAACTTCATCTGCGCTTTCAGAACGCTCAGATACCGTTATCGAATGGAAGGTGCGGTCTGCAGGGCCGCCGAAAGTTTGACGACGTTGTGATTGGTTATTATTCCTACCCTGCGCTTGTACATTTTGATTTGGTGGAGGCTGGACCCAACCTCCATTCTGTTGAGCTCCAAAAGTCGATCCAGTAGTCCGATTTGCTATAGGTGTCCTTTGGATCTGCGCGGCTCACGTTGATATGGGTTTTGGGGCAGGCAGCGTGGGACTTACGCCATTGGCCTCCATTCCTCCTATCACTACTCCGAGATCCACAGCGTTACTTCCAAACATCATACCTGTTCTCCCCCTGATTTGTTGTTCTTGATGTTGCCGAGCAGATGGATGTCCTGGGTTGCCACTGAGGCTTTGGAGATGTTCATTATTTGGAGGGCCACCGGCTAACAGTGCCTTGCGTTTAATCTTGTCATGCTGGGCCTGAAAATCATGACAGCTACGGATTTTTTGTCTTCCTGCCACAAGATAATGATGCGCACCTTGAGTTTTTGATACTCTTTGTCGCGGTCCCTGGAAGTATCCTGCAAATCTCGGACTTTCCGACGTTCCAACTCTAAATCAGTCTCGAGTTCTGTGTTCACCCGTCGTATGAGTAGCAAACGCCCCACAAGCAACAAAAAAAATGCGTACCAGATACTTTGTTGTTGAGCAAGTTGATCTCGCCGTTGGCTATGTTCGTACAAATGAGCGCATATAGTCGGTTTTTGCGGGTATCGTACCCTCGCGGATGACATTATCCAACTGCTTTTGCAGTTGAGCGTTTTTGTCGTTGATGTTACGAACTACGGCATGCTGGAATGAATTTTCTTGATGGATCTGGTACTGCCAGAATGATATCGCACTTGAGCAGAAAAATGAAAATACATGAAGCGACCTGTGCCAAGTGACTCACCGGCTGCAAATTTCTAGAATGTTGGAAGGACTGAGGCCAGACAGGACGGACGTCTTGTAGTCGTTTGTGGGGTGGAGGGAACAGACAACCACATCGTCTCTTTGAACGTTCGATGAGGCGATTCTATCTTCAGCAATGATAGGAATGGTACGTACGGTTCAGTCAAGGTTGTTTCACAAGCTAGAAGCCAAAATGATCAGAGCCACGGCGATGAGGCAAGAAGTACACGAACATACCAGGACAAAGTCTTGCAGCATTGAACAATTCATTGGCACATTCAACTGCGAGAACATGGTCTGGGACTGATTATACGAATAGACAATGGACTTTACCACAAAATATATGAGAACCTGCTCCTGTATTAGATTGCGACTGGATCTGTGATCATCGCGACTTACATGTGGTCTGTGACATGTCTTCCAGCAGTGATTACTGTAAACATTCTAGCCGCTTACCACAACGGCCTTGTCTGCGAGCCCCCTACGACAGGTCATCCGATTGCATTTCAATGAGTCCGTGTCCATGATGGATTTTATGCTGAGGTCAAGCTAGAGCCAGCTATTTTCCGGTCGCCGTGCGGGAATGTTGATCAATGGGATCGCGGTGTGACTGGCGCGTACTTCAAAGTTCACGTCACGTCGCGATCATCGTGCGGCACGTGCTGTCCGCAATACAGACGCAAGTTGAAAAACCAAATGTAAAGATTGTGAATGCATTGACCATGATATCTAAAGTCCGTGGGGATGGATAATGAGTAAAATATATAACGACACATACAATCGAAAGCGGCACAATAACAACATGACGATGGTCCGTTACGGGCCTGGGGTCTCATGAATTAGCGAATATATAGCAAATGAAAGCGAAGGTCCTGGAAAAAATGCGATCTATGGTTTCCAAACAGAATTTCGGGAGGAGGTGGTGGGTGGCGCCCGAGCGCGTAGTGTGGGAGGTCGTGAAGGTGAGATGGGTCGTAATCCGGGGCTGTCCGGTTCTGCGCGGCGCATGAATTGTAAGGGCGTAAGTGGTGAGCCAGCAGTTGGCGTAGATCGAATGGATCGAGGGCTCTGACCGCTGGGTGTCATCAAAGAAAATGATGGCAACAAAGGTGTACTTCCTCTTGGCTCAGGCGTTTTAAATGGTCTCGGTGGGGTCTTCGGAGAACCAGGCATCTCTAGCGTGGCTGAGCTTATCCACTTTTCCTCTGGGGCTCCTGCACGAGGCGGTGACTCAGGCATCAACCGGAATAGATCAGCGAAGTGGTCTTGAATGAATCTGGAAATGCTTGAATGAGCGATGATCAGAAGTGAATGGATAACAAAGAATATACTTTGACAGTTCAGTCCATCCACCACCAACTCGAACCATGACTGTGTGAGAGCGCAAAATCCTACAAAAGCACAATTTCGGATCCTCCTCGCCGATCCAGTACTTCCCACTCTGGTCTTTCCAAGTCTCGGGAACCATGGATATAGGAACATTGACAGGGAGTTTATTTACCACATCGCCAACTGCCATATCTAGTTTGCTTTTAGGGTTGGCAACATAGTCCTTTTTGGGTGGCGGTGGCTTTCGCGGTGGGGTCGGAAAAGTTGGTATAGGGAACGATTGCCGGGGAGCACGAGACCATGTAGATGCTGACGAGCTGGATCGTGCGGCATCGCTCCGAGCAAGAGAATGAGAGAAGGAAATAGTCCTTGCCTTTGACGCGGAGGACATATCAGACTCTGTAGGGGAGACAGTTCCTTGTCGTTGGCCAATTTGTTTCCGAGGATGTGAAGGAGTACCCATGCTGTTTCTGATGGGCGTGGAGTAAGCGGCATTTGAAGTCAAGCTCCCCGTTCTTTGTCGTGATGCGAATGTTGGTTTGTACAAAGTAGATGTCGGGTTGTATGGAGAGGGAGACACGGATGGTAGAGGTCCGGACACCGACCGTGTGGAGGAAGAAGCGACTGATAATCGACTGGTGGACCTGCTAGCAGTGTCTGATCCGCCGGAAACTACTCGTCGACTACTCGACGGATGAGCGGGCGAAAGGAAACGGCCTCCAGTCGACGGCCCTCGCGCAGAGGAGCGCCCAACGGACAGATTAGAATAACTGGCACTCTTGCTGTTGCCGGTGTGTCCGGGAGTTGGAGAGACACTGCCGATGGACGACCTGCTATTGCGACCAGAGCTGAGAACGCTGGATGGGCGTGACTTCTTACCCCTGATGAGATCATTGGACATGTCGCGTAGTTCGCTCCAAGTTTGATCAATCCTCTGCTTTTCTGCACGAGCGCGTGAGTCATGCATGGCCTTCGCAAACTTGGTAGCAACATCTGACACTAAATTTTGTGTGAAAGTCAAACGGGAGCCTAGCTGCTCTTCTGGATGGCAATGGATATTGGTTACATGGGTCGATGAGAGTTGTCCCATAGGTGGTGAAGGATAGCTGTCAATGTGCTCCAGAAGATCACTCAGAGCCATATCACAAGCATGTACCGCGACTGATAAATCAGACAAGTCGCAAACGAGTTGAATTCGTTTGGAAGATGCATCCAGTTCGACTTTGAGAGATCGCAGTTCTGCGTGGGCTGTGGTGTCATCGGCCGATGACGATAGACTCTCGAAATCAGCGTAGATTGCGGAGAAAAGCGATTGAACGCGCCGCCGTTGGTCGACACTGGGGAGATCGCTAGAGGATGCAACCGGTTTGATCAACTCGTTGATATTGATTGACCCCAATCGCTTTCTCAAAGCGAATATAAGGCCTTTGAGATCTTTGTTGCTCGTAGAGGCTGAGGAGCCACTTGTTAGACCAAAGACGTCGTCTGAAGGTAAATTATGAACGGTCTGACGACATCCGAACGAGTGCTACACTGACCTTCACTCTTCAATACCCTCTTCTGCCTTGATCGTTCTTGCGTCAGTCGCTCCCTCTCTAAGCGTGACTTATACTCTTGCTCTGCTGCTTCCCGCGCAAGGCGTTCTCGCTCAAGTTGCTTCCTTTCGTCCTGCTCCGAGCGCTCCTGCTTCAAACGCTCCTTTTCTAGGCGCTCCTTCTCTAAAAGCTCTTTCCCCAAGCGTTCTTGCTCGAGACGCTCCTGTTCCAAACGCTCTTTCTCTAGATGCTCCAGCTGCAGGCGCTCCATTTCTAGACGTTCCTTCTCCTGGCTTTCCTTCTCTAGACGTTCACGTTCGAGACGTTCCTTCTCCTGGCTTTCCTTCTCTAGACGTTCACGTTCGAGACGTTCTTTCCCCAGGCGCTCCTTCTCTCGGTGTTCTTGCTTGAGACGCTCCTGCTCTAGGCGTTCTCGCTCAAGAAGCTCCTTCTCCTGGCGCTCCTTCTCCAAGCGTCCTTTCTCTTGGCGTTCTCGCTCGAGACGTTCTTGCTCCAGTCGTTCCTGCTCTAAACGCTCCTTCTCAATACGTTCCTTCTCCAGGCGCTCCTGCTCCAGGCGTTGTCTCTCGAGACGCTCCTGCGCGAGCCGCTCCTTCAGACGTTCTTGCTCCTGACGTTCCTTCTCTAGGCGTTCCTGCTCCTGACGTTCCTTCTCCAGGCGTTCTTTCTCGAGGCGCTCCTGCTCCAGACGTTCTTTCTCGAGACGCTCCTGCTCCAGACGTTCTTTCTCGAGCCGCTCCTTCTCCAGACGTTCTTGCTCGAGACGTTCCTTCTCCAGGCGTTCGTGCTCCTGACGTTCCTTCTCTAAGCGTTCCTGCTCCAGACGTTCTTTATCGAGGCGCTCCCGATCCAGACGCTCCTTCTCGAGGCGCTCCTGCTCGAGGCGTTGTTTCTCGAGGCGCTCCTGCTCGAGGCGCTCCTTCTCCAGACGTTCTTGCTCGAGACGTTCCTTCTCTAGGCGCTCCTGCTCGAGACGTTCCTTCTCTAGGCGTTCCTGCTCGAGACGTTCCTTCTCTAGGCGTTCCTGCTCAAGACGTTCTTTCTCGAGGCGCTCCTGCTCTAGACGCTCTTTTTCCAGGCGCTCCTGCTTCAAACGCTCCTGCTCTATGCGTCCCTGCTCCAAACGCTCTTGCTCCAAACGCTCCTTCTCCAGGCGTTCTTTTTCGAGACGTTCCTGTTCCAGCCGCTCCTGCTCCAGACGTTCTTTTTCTAGGCGTTCGTGCTCTAGGCGCTTCTGTTCTAAACGTCCCAACTCCATACGCTCTTCCTCTGCACGCACCCTCTCAAGGCGTTCCCGCTCAAGTCGGAGTGTTTCAAGACGCGCAGCTTCTACTTGCTGAGCTTCCGCGATGCTCCTTTGCAAGGAAGTAATGTCGTCATGGCACGCATTAAGCCTATGCTCTGCATTATCCACAGCTCTGCTCCTGGCGAGGAAAAGAGACTCATACACAGAAGAGTCTTTGACACCAGGAACGCTATCCATTTGCCTCAGGATGTCTCGAATGGGTGAGAACGCTCGGGATATGCGAGGTCGATAATCCTGGGTAAAGTTGGCTGCATCCAGTTGAAGAGCTTCCAGTGTAGCCATTATGTCCTCTCCGTCGGTGGCTTGGTCTAATAAAGCTCGGAAAGTGGCGACTTTCCCAGAAGTTGCATCAATACCCTTCACCACAGACGATAAAGCAGCATCTATCTCAGTAGCCAAACGGGCCAACTGCAGGTGATTGCGCTTGGTATCAAGACTTTGCATTTCCCCGGAGAGCCTCATCACGTATGCGTTTGAATCTGCACGGACTGCATCGTCTAATGTAGCCAGTTCAAAAGGCAGTTCGATAGAAGAGCTGGGAGGAGGAATGCCAAGCTTGAGATCTGCAGATGCATACCGCCGTTTGACGTATGTCGGCCCTGGGTGAGAAGATGATATATGCTGAGTGACGAACGGGATTCTTTTAGAAAGGCCGTCTATGAAAGATTGGACCGCATCGTGAAGTTCCTGCGCGGTCAGGCTTAAGCCGCTCTCCGTGTCCACTAGCTCGTTGCAAGAAACTCCTCGGATGGTGGCATCGTATCTCGTATCAAACTGGATCTTCAAATCTTCAATTTGAATCTGAAGGTTCTGCGCTTCCTCCTGGACATCCGCCATGACTGATGTTTGGCGTTGGATAGATTCCAACAGGCGCACCATCTGCTTGAGGCTGTTCACGACGCTTATGAGACCCGTGTGACTTTGAGAAAGATGGTCATGAAGGGGTGCTTCGAGAGACTTGGACATTGCCGATAGAGGAGCCGCGACCTGCTGTGATAGCTTGGCTTGCATGATATTGAGACGCTCTATCAGGTTTTGAGTGGATATCGGGACCACAGGGAGCACTGGCATTGGACTCTCTGGGGTCAACGGAGCGCCGTTTGAGGCAGCCTGCGATTTCCATCGCCGCCTTTCCATCGCCTCTCCGATCTCCCTACGAGTTTCGGCCAAGACTTTCAGCGTTTCACCCATGACGTCCCAAAGTTTCCTGGACTCCCGCAGTCGGCCCACTCGAGAAAGTAGATCTGTTTGCAGTTTCTGAACAGTGTCTCGTGTTTGGCCGAGTTGGTTTATCTCTGCGATGGCGTTGCTTTTGAAAGCGCTGTCGATGCCAGGCCTGTCCAGACGGAGAATGGCTGCACGGTAAGCACGAAGGAGCGGCGGCGTTTTACTGATTGCATCGTCCAACTCTTTCACAATGTCAGGGAGGCGGGTAAGAAAAGCCGAGTGACGTGTCGGTTCAAGACAATCTTTGGATGTTAAATCAGGAGGAGAACCATCCCCTTCTTCGTCAGCGAAGCCGTCGGTAAAACGATCCTGAGCTGACTGGAATACCGCGGACAGTGATTTGGCTGTTTCTGACAAAGCCTCGACATCCTTCACGGCCTCGGAGGTCGAACGATATTCTTTTGCTGCAGCATCAACCTCCTTGGCCACCTCCATTGCATCGGAGATTTCAGAAGAGAGAGTCCTTACAAGAGCCTCGTTCACCGACGACTGGTCAGGGAATAGAGGATGAGCTGGCCGAGGAAACGATCCTGTTAATGATGCTAGATTGCCGCGCAGCTGGAGGCGTTTTACAAGCGCGTCCGCTCGTGTGATGAACCCCGCGCTCTGGCGAGAAGAAGGATGTTGCATCTGTGCTGTTTCTATCTCTTCTAAGAGATTTTGCGCAGCTTGATGATCTTTCATGGTCTCCACGTATATTTCATCAGCTCTAAGTAGATGTTAGCAAGCATTGAGAGGAAGAGGGAGTTCCATTACTTTCGCCACTGCATCACGAGGTTCATTGTGAATTTCCCAATGGTTTCCAAAGCATTTATGCCCTGCTCCTCCAGCCTGTCCTGCTCATCTAGGAGCTCTTCAGGAACAGGTCTGCGACTGCTGTCTATGAGCTTGTCCAGCGTTTTTCCCGCTGCAGTGATCTTGGAATGTCTCATTGTGGAGATTCTGCTTGCGAACTGAGCAGCATCTCGTGAGAGAAGCTCTGCTAGCTTGAATCGAGTACTTCGCGCGAATGCTGGAGAGAATGTGGAAGTAGCTGAATCAGCTGATGCCATGGACGCCATGGACGCGATAGATCCGCGGCGGGTGAGAGATGGCTCGTCCGGCTTTGGTGCGACATCATAAACAGAAGGATTCCATCGCGCCCGAGTATCTAGGAAGGTCTGGAGGTCTGCGAGAATCTTTCTGCGATCCACCCATGCAGCAGTTCGCTGCTCCTCCCAGGTCAATCGGACACCCAGTAAATCGAGATTCTCTGAACGATCACGCAGAAGGTGAAGTAGCTTGTCTAGTTCATAAATGGTCGTAAGAGTTAACTCGATTAAGTCCGTGTCCTCGGGGGACATGTGCCGCTGAGTAGCAGCTATTCGATGGGGCAATGCTAATGAGCACACTGACTCATCTCTGGCAGCAAGGACAGCGAGCGCGCACCTTTAGTGAACATTCGAAGCTTTTTAAGTTCCCCAGAATCAAATATCTCCGTCTCCTTCTCAATCCTGTCATGCTCGTCAAGAAATTGTTGCAGTTCCTCGCGCGTGGGCAGCCCCGGCACTGTCTCTGCGGATGAACGTATGGCGTCAAGCCCGACGAATACTTCGATCGGGGGCATCCTCTCCAGAAACTGCGCAGTTGAGTAAGAATATAGCTGCATACAGACCTTGGACACTCACTTGGATCTTTTCGGTAATCCATGCCTTCCTTTCGCTAAACGTTTGGAGTTCAATTACTTGATGCGACTCAAGAACTTGGTCCTCATCCTCTTGAACACTTGACATGTTGGAACGTGGCTCTGAAGGGCTCTAGATCTAAGCCCAGAAAGTGCTGGAAATGACGCCTTCTACGTCCAGGCAAAACCAGATGCCAGTCTGAACGAGGAAATTTAGACTAGAACCCGGTGATGTGCAGTAAAAGCCAGGTAATAATTGAGAAAATCTTTCTGGCAACGTGTGAGCGCAGTCAAGAGAAGAGCATGTCCCAGGCAACGTTTCAGACTGCAAGGGAACAACGAGGATGATGCATGAAGGCCACGGCCGGCACTCTCCGGTCGGAGTCTCGGGGGCTAATTAGGTAAGGTCAACAATGATCCGTTCAGACCTTCGGCTGCTTACAATTCGACGTCTTGGAACACGCGATTTCTATTGCTGCAATGGACTCGGAGAAGCAGGCCACAACTAGTACTGGTACTGTCGATCTGGGAGCACATGCAGTGGGCTCTTCTGCCGACAAATCTCGTCCGCAGCGCCGAACTTTACTCCACCTGGCTGTTTTCACTGCAATCATCGTGCTTCCTATCGGGCTCTTCCCTTATCTAGCAGCTAAAAGAACAACCAATGCTCTCCAAAGAAGAGTCGACGAATACGCTCGCACAATCGATCAACTACAACGAGATTTGAGTGCTTTGAAGCTGGATCGCGCTCTTAAACGCGACGAGTACGCAAAGATCAGGGGCCTTATCACCGAGACGAAACAAGAGACGGGCATCGCAAACGCGGAAATCAGAAGGGATGTTAGTTGGCTTCGTGCTGAAACAGGCCGGCTATCATCCACACATGCAACAGACAGGGATGCCTTGCGCCGCGATATCTGCAACAAGTTAGCAGACGCACGGTAATGTTGATTGAACTACCCAGCATGAAAGAAGATGCTGAGAGGTTCTGTTCAGCAATACACAATTCATTACGCAAAAGAGCTTAGGCATCTCTTTGGCGGACATCGCCGCTTATATGCACGAGCAAAGCCTCATACAAGGCAAAGATGTCGCTGGCTTGGAGCGCCTCAGACTTCTGGCTCTCAAATTGCAAAAGCCACTGGAAACTGAACGATTGGATTTGGAAGTGAGCTTTAGGACCCTACACATGGCTTATGAAGATTTTCCCGCTCACAATCTCACCATTTGCAGTTGAATTCATCCATACACCCCAGTAAAGAGGCATCAAGCTCCCTGTAACCTCATCATGTTCATACATGCCCCCCTCGGTCCTGTCCCGGATTTTCCATTTGTAGCCCTGAATCACAACACCGATGTATTTTATCGTATTATCTCGCTCCAATGTCACTCTACACAATATCATGCATACTTCTCACTAAAGTCGAGACAAAATCTAGACACAACGCGTTTGGCTGTAATCCGGTGGGCTTTACAACTCAAGTGTGTGGGCTTGACATTATTAAGTAAACTCAGGTAAGATATAGCGTTGATGTATGTGAATCTAAAAAAACCCCAAAGCAGTACTAATACACAAGATAAAAAGAGGAGTCAAAGTTACAAGGGGAAGCAAGTAAAACTACAGTTTGAAATTTAGTCCGACAACAAGAAAGCATTTCAATAGACGAGTCCACTCCTCTGCAATGACTAACGAATGAACAGGAGGCGTTTCCACCACTTTCGTTTCTTCTTTTCTAGCTTGACCTTGACCTGCTTTTCCTCAAACTTCTGTTCAGTCTTGACCAGCCGTCTTCGTATAGGTTTGCTCTCGACCAATGGTGACACGGGTGATGCGGGTGAACTCTCCTGCGGCAGTCTGCAACAATCGAGGAGTTTCAGCAGGCAGAAAGATTGACCCGTGAAGTAATACATACTCGTCCACGTGCAAAACATATTTCTTTCTCAGAGCTGCTAAAGCCTGCTTGATATGTGGTTGGTATGCCAGCCGTACATTATTCGGGACAGCAATCTTCCGCCGCCAAATTGCCATGCTGTTTCCAGATTCCGAGGGCAAAAACACAAAGACAATGACGTGCATGGCTGGGTCGTAGTACGCCACAGATTCCTGCAATATCTGGTCCATCGTCGGCTGGAGCTCGTCAAAAGTCAACCAGTCGAATGCAGGTTCGTCGGGTGACTGGATCGGCCGATAATCAGCGTTCACGAATAGTGCGCCACGTTCTCGAGTTTGTAGGAATTTATGTAACTAGAAGGGGAGGATATTGAGTGGAGGCATGTTAGATCTCGACTGCGACTTACTCCGAATGTCGCTAAGCCGTACGATACGGCCTGAATCCAAGCCAGCAAAGATGCAACTCGTTCATCTTTATCTGGCGGAAACATCCAGTGAAACCGATTCTTGGCAGGTCTCGTTGTTGCATAGAAGGCTCGTTCAACGGGAGCCAATGCGTCACCCTTGGATTCAATGAACTTGACGTCCGCGTAGTCCTGCATTTGGTTGCGGACAGGGCGAGGGTGGATCGAGGTGTCCGTTCCTTGACGCGCATATGACAGTGCTTTGGAGGGCATGTCATACGATGCACCTAGCTGTTGAGTTGGATGAAAGGCATCGACCACAATATTTTCGACGACTGAATGTACCCGCCGGTCATCCGCTGCACTTTGTCGCCAGGCGCCCTCATCGTCAGTGTCGTCCTCTTCTGCGTCGCCCCATCCACTGGCGTAGCCACTGCCCGCCCTCTGGCCTGCGTGCTGCTGCTGCTGCTGCTGGTGGTGTTGTCGCGCTCGATGCTCCTCCTCGAACTGTTGCAACCGAATACGCTCCTCCTCTATTCGCCGCTGCTTAGCTTCCTGCAGCTTTTGTTGTTGAGCAGCGGCTGGATTCTGCGTAGTCCACCCCTTCGGCTGGCCCGTTGGTGGCGCCTTCGTGTGCTGCTGGGGTTGGCTCAGTAATGAGTTCAAAATTTGGGAGCGCTGCTGGGTGGACATGGCAGCTTTGTTCCCAGCAGGCGCAGGACCGCGACTCGGGGCAGAAGTGAAAGGCACCTTTCCAGATAGCTTTCTCGCTTCCTCGCCCCAGCTCATCCATCCACTCTGGGCACCTGATCCCCAAGCCTGAGATGGACTGCCTCCTTGAGATGGGCTACCTCCCCAGCCCGCTTGGCCCTCCTCTTCCTCCTCCTCTCCTTCTTCCCATTGATCATCATACCCTCCCCCCTCCCACTCTGATCCTTCTTCATCGCCCGGGACGTCATTTGCCCATCCCACATGTTGTCCCCGCGCCGGTTCTCCCCAAGTGTTGCCAGCAGGCGCGGCTCCCCAACCGCCCGGAGACGCTGTCGCCCCAGCTGGCGACGCGGTTTTCCCTCCACCCCACGGAGGCATCGTAGTAGTCGCAGTTGCCATTCTCGGAGTCGCAGTCGATTTCCAGCCGGCCGATGGTTTCTGTCCAGTTTGTAGTTGTGGAACGTGTGGCCGTGCGGACGCGGGTGGCAGAGCCTGACTTGCGGGCGGTGGTGTCGGCCAGCCTGCTTGCGCTGCGGGTGCTGCACCCCATTGGCCAGATGCAGATGTCGTCTTTACGTTTTGCGCCTCTTGAAATTGATTATGTCCACCTCCGCCTCGCGAAGCACCCTTTGGAGATCCCCACGTTCGGTCATCGCTGCCTGAGAACGAAACGGGCCCATAATCAGGAGGCTGATCATGGTAATAATCCTCATACATTGAGCCCTGGTGATCAGGGAGCAAGAATGACCTGCGTACAGGCCAGCCAAGAGGGCAAGGGCAAAACGTAACAAGAATTGATTCAAACAACCCTACTGACCTAAGCCGCCTGGAACATCTTCCTCTGTGACTTCAACTACCTCTTCGAGTTGCCGGGTGACTTGCGGCTCCTCCGCGGCCCTTGCTTTTCCCTTCTTGGGTTTAGGCATGTGCGTGCGTGCAAGAGTGAAGGGTCGACTGAGTTACGGTCCGAGTCGACTTGTCAGTGTTGGTTGATGGCAGGCAGGCAGACAGAAGCGGAGCACTCGGTGGATAAAATATCAAATATGACTACGCGATGAGAATATGCAGCAAGCGAGCAGGATCAGATGTGACTCGGACAAGCAGATTGTAGACCTCGAGGCTGCCAAGCTGTGCGGTAGTAACGAGCAAATGACTGAACCAGGAAATGCCCATATGCATAAGCGCCCAGCACCGTGGTAGGGTTAGGGTTCCAAGAATCATTCATTTCAACAGACCAATCACAGTACAATTCTAAATTCTCTTCAAAACCGCATCGAGTACCTCCTGCGTCTTCGCAGATCCACCGAGATCAGGTGTCAGCACGCGTCCCTCCCTGATAACCTCGTCAACGGCCTTGTCCAGGCGGTCAGCGCCCTTGGTGTACCCCATGTGGCGCAGCATGAGCGCGGCGGAGCGGATGGAGGCAAGGGGATTTGCAATGCCCTGCCCAGCGATGTCCGGGGCAGATCCATGAACTCTGTAGCAGGAATCAGTTACGGATTTTGGATACAGTCCTTGACCGACTCACGGCTCGCCCACGACGAAGGTGTCACCCGCGTTGATGGACGGGACCAGGCCGAGAGAGCCAACCAGTGCGGCCGCAGCGTCGCTGGTGGGGATGTCAGAGTAAATCGGCGTGTGCGACTTTGCATACGCACGAAAGAATGTCTCCGTAAAGGTTTGGGGCTACCATCACGTCGTAAATTCTGTGTAGCTGGGTTAGTATTCCATTATTTGTTTAGTGTCCAAGACTGACTGTGGTTCTCGGAACAGACTGGTAGAGCATGATTAGGTTGGCGTCGATGATGTCAACATTGAATCGCACCGGTAAACAGCACTATCAACGAGCTGCTCCGCAATAGTGACACTGTCGAATTTTCCATCTATGCCGGGAAGAGAAGGCACGGCGCGCACAGTCTCGCGGAACAATCCATCAGTCACTGAAAGGACATTGGACTTGTGGATCACGGTCAAATGCTTTTTACAAGTGAAAAGGCATTAGTATCGAATAGAACAACTGTGAAAAATAGTCACTTGCCTTACGCGGCCGAGCTAGCGCGATCTCGAACGCCATAGTGCCTATTCGACGAGACGCGCGTTCTGTGATTAGGCGTGTTGCACGGGCCTCCTTTCCATGTTCTCCGATGGTTAGGTTTTCTTGTTTGACGTACTTCCATAACGTGTGAGCCTTAGACGATTTGACTATAGGTCAATACATACCAAGCATTCGGTGTTCTCGCGCACTACGACTAAGTCAATGTCAGGCTTGCCACCTGCTGTAGACGCAACCTATTGGGGTACGGGCATTGAGTGATCTAATAAAACATAAAAAAGGCAAGCACGAACAGAAGTAACTGGTCGTATGTTAGCATATAAATCCAACTCTTTGCGTAGTTGGACGATTGGCGAAGAATAGCCCGCAACTTTCCGAGAGGGCGAGCTGCAGCACGATGATGAGGTTCTAGGCGTAACTACACGGGGATCGCCTATGACTCACCTCACAGAGCCAAATAGTGCACAGTTGCATTCCTCCCGCAGGATTCTAAAATTCATCAATTGGACATCAAACAGCTATAAGACTCACGCACCTGAGAGTCTCCTCTGGTAGTGCAACGCCCTTTTTCGTAAAGTGCTCGAATCCTGCGAGCAGGTCTATAAACTCGGGCTTGGGTATATCCGATCCAAGAGCAATGATAGCCTCTTTTGCAGCCTATCAAGGTACCTCCCCTCCGTTGGCATTATTTTCAAACAATAACAGGTTTTCAGGCGACGCACGGGAATGACCTCTCGCCCAATTCCATCTGCTGGGATGAGACCAATTTTGAGAGACTGCCGGGCAGCAGTGGCCATCGTTCTGACGGATCCTCGCAAAGCCATTGTGAGTAGTGAGTAGGGAAAGGAAAAGAATATTAATACTGACGGCGTGCTTCAATTCAGTCGGCCGATGCTATTCCGATGCTGCATGGTCACGTGGCCAGAAATCGCCACGCGTCGTCGTTGATTGAAACTCGCGATCTTCTCTCTTCTCTTTAAAATTCAAAAGCCCAAGCGGAAACCCCTTCATTCTCCAGCGATGCCTTCCAGCCCTCCCCCTAGCCCATCCCGACCAGCACTTATAAACCTTACTAATGTACGTACGGGTCCCTCGAGCCCGACGTCTGGCACCAAGCGAGCGAACAGCAATGACGAGCCAGAAAGCGGAGCGTCCAAGAAACGCGCAAAAGTTCAGGACGACAGCGAAGAAAAATTAGATGACTGGAGCGATAGAGATATATGGTTGGCGCACTCTACTCGCTGGTTCGCAAGACGCGCGACGGTTTTTTCGAGAATGACTTGCGCCGCAATGGGTCGGCCAGGTGCTCGTCAAACGATGCGTGCGTGATTCTTCTCTGCTGCAGCTCTTATGTCTGAACTATTTCAACAGTCACCACCAGGCCGATCCTTCAGAACTTCGTATCATCACACAAGTCAGATGTATTCAAATGTCACTCTGTCGGTGAAGATGCATATTTAACACCACCTTATGCATGCGCGTATACTAATGGTTAGTGACTTGATCAATTATAAATGGCCGGTGGATGAATACTTGCTTAGGTGCAAAGAATGGAGGGAAGCCGCTTCTTGCAATAGCCACTGAGCAAGGCTCCGTCCATATCATCGACACGTCAAAGCGACGTGATTGGGACTACGGTACATACTCACAAGCATCGTCTGGCAAAAATTTCTGATATCCTTCACAGAACCTCAAAGAACCACCCTCCAGCCTCACGACAACGGCATTTTTGATATCAAATGGAACCACAGCGACACACTCCTAGCTAGCGTCTCAGGCGATCTTACAACGCAAATATCCTGTATAGAATCCCAGCGCGCTCTCTACTCCCTCAACGGACACACAAGTACGGTGAAGTGCGTAACCTGGGATCCGGAGCACCGCGACCTACTCAGCACTGGTGGCCGAGATGGCGTGATCCATATCTGGGACCTGCGCACGGAGAGCGTGCGCGCACACAACGACGTACCCTCTCTCAGCCCCGTGCTGCGTATTGCTGGCGCTCACGAAGTAGAAACTCAAGACAAGGGACGGCGCAAGAAGGGCGCTAACAAGACCGTCACGAGTCTGACATACGCTGCTGGCCAACCGTATAGTCTCATTAGCAGCGGATCTAACGATGGGTAAGGCTCCCTCAATAAACCTTGTTTGCTTGCTCATCGCGAGGCTGGCAGTATCCTACGTCTATGGGATCTCCGCGCGCCTCTAGCGCGCAAGCAACCTCCAGCGAAGCTCAAACACACCCATGCAACCTCCACAGATCCTACAACCTTCAATGGATCGCGCCCGCGGGGCATCATCAGCGTCACCCAGGGGCACGGGCCGACCACAGGCTTCCTCTTCGCGCTCGCCGCCGACTCCCAGATCCACACCTACTCCTCCGCGAGCTTAGAACCCACCTCAGAGCGATCCTACGTGCACAAGAATATGAAAACAAACTCATTTTATGTGCGCGTGGCCGCATCGCCGTGCGGGCGCTGGCTTGCGAGCGGCGCGACGGCTGCGGGGAGCGTATTTCTATACGATATCAGTGGCGCCTCCCGCAGCACAATCGAGGAGCATCCAGCCGCGCAAGTGAGTGCCGTGCAGCTTACTGGCCAGAGCGGGGAGGTGGCGGCACTGGACTGGGCGACCGAAATGGTAGCGACGTGTGCGGACGATGGCACTGTGCGGGTATGGAGGCCAGATGAGGAGGTTTATAACAGGTGTCGCAAGGACCCTGAGGAGTCGAAGTGGGAGTGGGCGTGGTCAATGAAGGTATAACTTGGACAAAGGCGCTGAAGCTATCGTTAGACATATCTTTATTTCTCGACAATTCAAAAACATGTACAATTCAGTATTATAATGTAATGTAAATAATCCGCGTGGCCGCAGCCACAACACGATTGTTTGTTCTCGATTTATTTGGCTCTGTTGTTTCGTGCTTCGTTGGTAAACTTGGGAGCTTGATTTATAGCCGGCGATCACTCCTTGTTCATGACTTGCAATACGATGTCTATCTATCGCGATCTCCCCGTCTCTTGCTATCACTACGAGCGCTGCCTCGCCTGAGGATGGTTCGGCGACCGCCTGCAGGGCGCCGCTTTAAATTTTGCGGTGGACCGGCAGTTGCCGGGCGCTTTCTTTGCAGCCCATTCCACGTGCGCGCCTCTGGCAGCAACCACATACCTGAGCATGTCAGATTCCATGTCCAACAGTGCAATCGGCCAGTTCACCGTCTCGAGAGATTTCTCTACCACGGACCCTTACTTTCTTGATGATCAATTAGACCCCATTGGCAATCTCCCCATAAGCCTGGACTCGCTACGCGATGGCCCCCCTGGAACAAAGCCATTCTATCCATATTCTACCCTGCTTCGGTGCACGATCTTCGTCAACTGCAAACCTTTGCTTGCTCATTGTCGATAACAGCTATGCCATCAAGGGCTCTCCCAATCAGAAGCTGCTTCTTGAGGACATATACTATGCCCTGGAATCTCGGGTCCGTAACGCAGTATCCACCGCTACCCTTCAACGGCCTGACAAATAATATTTTTCACAGTTTCCCTATTTCAAGACAGCGCCCTCAGGCTGGAAGGTGCGAGCCACCACAGGGTTTCTCTGACCGTATCTAACGCCGCATATAGAACTCTATCCGCCACAACTTGACTCTCAATCCATGCTTCGAGAAAATGCCTCGCCCTCTCACGGATCGTGGAAAAGGCTCGTACTGGATTGTGAACGACAACATAGATCCTCGGACGGGCGTACATCGTATCCGCAAAAAGAAAGACAAGCCAAAGAGCGCGAGTGGATCGGAGGAGCGGGATTTGGATTATACGCAGCCTTCGTTCGTAGACCCTACACAGTACATCAACCCGCAAGGCCTGCATCAGCCGCCGCCCGGACATGATCATTATCCACCATCTGCATACACCCCGTTAGTCGTCCTGGTTAACTCGTCGCACGCCATCTAAAATATGTTTTACAGCTTCGCACTCGGAACTATGCCGCAGCATGGCCAGGTGCCATTCACGCCACCCGAAAATACAACCCAACATGAGCAGCAGCCTGCAGGCACGTCATTTGAGATGCCTCCGCCTCCTTTACACCATCCACCCGGTCCTTATGCGACGGACGAAAGTGGCAATCCTGATTGGCGGTCTACATGGGCGGGAGACCTGCAGCAACTACGAGATTTGACTGCACAGCAAGATCTTGCCCAGGTCGATGAGGAGTGGTACAGGAGTATGTTCGAGCGACTTAGAGGCGCACTCAGCATGCCACTACCAATGATGATGCCTCCGCAAACACCTATGGAAATGCCAGAGTCATCAGTGCCAGTTCATGGGCAATAGAATGTCTATATGTGTTGGCATACCGCTAGCAATGGCGTCCAAATCAGTGCTTGCTGTGAATTCGACTTTTTCCATTCAACGTCGACGTCGCTTAGTTGAGTCAACCCAGCAGCGCAGATCTCAAGGCAAATATAAATCTGGAGTCTGACACCCTTCAAGGACTCTGACAGCGTGATTAATTAGAACTTTACATACGAAAGAGCCGTAGGTTATGTCCGAAAGCGATGTAATAGAAGCATTGCACGAGGAATATAAACATGTCATTTCTTCTGTATCGCGTTCACCAACCTAAAGGCACGTTAATCAGGAAACGAAAACAAAACGACTGTCAACATACCAATCCAGCCCTTCCTCCAAGCCCTCCCCCTTTATAGCACAAGCACCTCGGACTCCCCACTCTCTCTTCGTCTCCCCACCCGCCAAACCCAGCTTGTCACTGATTTCGTCTGGTTTCAAGGCACCTGGTACGTCCTGCTTGTTACAAAAGACCAGCAGCGGTACGCCATTTAGCTCTTCTTCTGAGAGCATAGTCAGCAGCTCTGTGCGTGATGTCGCTAGACGATCATGGTCGGACGAGTCGATGACGTATATTATGGCTGATGTGTTGGGGAAATAGCATCTCCAATACGGTCTAACACGTTGGGTGAGTCTTTATACCATTCAATATGACGATAATGCCTTACCGAATGCTGGATTGACCACCGAGATCCCAGACTTGAAACTTGATGTTTTTGTACTGTAATGACGCGTCAAATCATATGCAAGGGTTGTACTAAAGAGCAGAGTCCTACCTGGACGGTTTCTACATTGAATCCAATAGCTGTGTGTTAAGGCAGTGAGCACACGTCAGCTTGCTCGGCGAAGCTCGATTGTGCGTACTCGGTATTGTAGAGACTACTTCGCCGATCTATTAGGGCATGATCAGTATACTGACAGGTAGTAAAAAATCAAATTTCGCACCTGCAACTGGTAGAGGATAGTTGTCTGACCAATAGGTAGTCAGTCAAATGCACCTGGAAACAATAAATAAAACACACCTTGCCAGCGGAGTCTAGCCCAAGCATAAGTATACGAACATCCTGTTCCTTACTCCATCGTACCAGCGAGGAGAGAGAGGTGAAGAGTGACGAAATAGTGAGACCCATGTTGTGCAGTACGAAAGAGTGGAGAAAGGGCGGCACCACTTTCAGTGTCACAGCTTTCGGGCATTGGAATATTCCCGGCGGGCGCTTAGCTTTAGCTGTGCTCTTCAAGTTCTCCGATCGCTGTCTCTCGACATGTCTGCAACAGAGACAGCAGTCACTACCCTCAAGAAAAGTGATCGCAAATCTCGCAAAGAAGCGGGCACTGTAATACTTGATTCCACCACAACGGATGACTTGCCACAACCTGCTGCCTCAACTGACAGTCCCGCGCGAAAATCGAAAAAGTCAAAACGCGCCAAAGGTAGCGACGAAGAAGACGCTGCAGCTGTGGACAATTCGGAGGAGCTGGAGAAGAAGTCCAAGAAAAAGAAAAGAAAGCATGCCGATCGCGAGGATCAACATTCGATAGCCCTCGTCGATGCAACCGATGATGTTAGCGGAGTAGAGAGGAAAAAGAAAAAACGCAAACGGGACAGGGATCTCACAGAACCCGGTCCAGTGGAGCAGGATGAGAAGACAATTAGAAAGTCTTCCAGGAAGAAACGGAAAAATATCGTCGATACTGGGTTTCCCAACCCTGAAGAAGACGCTACCCTGGCCACAGATCAGGCTCGCAAAGGTGCTTTTGGATCAGTGTATTGGAATGCAAAAAATCTCACATAAAGATCAGCGCTCACTTATGCCTACACGCAATTCAGTGACCCAGACACCTGGAAGTTCAACAAAGCGCGGCAGAACTGGCTTATCAGGAACTTGTGGTCCAATCAAACGGTGAGTGCCCGAGCAATCTCATCGCTGATCAGGGAACTTGACGAGATACTGCCCCACAGATACCAGATATACACCTTCCTTTAGTAGCGCGCTATCTGAGCAACGTTCAAGGTGGCGTCCGGAAGGTGTGTGTGTGTGTGTGTTATATGCGACAGATCCATTTGAACGAATCTCTCTTCAGAATCTTGTGGCCACATGCAAAGCATCGCTTTCTGCTCCACCGCCGACACAAGACGTTAGCGATCAACCACCGGTCAGTGTGGTAGAAACAACTGGAACCTCCGACAGCCTAAAGAGCGCACGAGCTCGCACGGTTTTAGAGGCTTTGGAGTTAGAGACGTAGCCCATCGCAGCGGCGCGCTTCGTAGCAGATTGTGATTATGCATATTATCGCTTCCCACTCGTGATCCACCGATGTGCATTGTTGGAAGAGTGATGGAGAAAAATGCGAAATACGATATTGTGAGCACAGTCAGCTTCGCTTGCCAAGGCAGCTCAATTATGAAGCCGTGCTCTGCAAAGCTGAGTGGACTCAGCGATAGCGAGCACTCGCTGGGCCAAGTTCCCTGAGCCTCGAATCAGCGCTGGAAGATAGTTCTCAATTAATTCACTGGCTCGCACCCGTTTAGGGACATCGCGATCAGTTAACAGGTTGTGAATGAGTCACGCTATTCGTCTAAGAGCCTGCGTACAGATAGCATTAGGAAAGCGACAAGATATGGGACATAGCATCTACATAGCATGGATGGGTGAGGACAAAGGGCACATTTAACACCGCAGATGTGCGGGGAAATCTGCAGGATAGCTTCCATCATCGTCGAACATGTCAACAAAATCTTTCATGATAGCAGGCATCGATTGCCCTGCACTCCATTCTTGACCAAATTGAGAAGAGCCAGGTGGCGCTCCAGCTAGCATGAGGGCTTGCGTGTCTTCCGACAAGCTGGAATCGAGCACAGGGTACTGTGAAGAGAATGAAGCAAAAGATCGAGGAGCAAGCGAGTTTTCAACGTCGCCGTCGAAATCGTCTTCATTCGTTGCCCGAGGAGGACTCAAAGGGGGAGAGTCGCGGGGAGGAGTACTTTTGCTGAGAGTACGGTCATCTTCCGCGCTGTCAGAGAGCACAGGATCGTGCGAATCAGCCCCGGGCGATGGGAGCTTGTTAATCTTAGCAGGGCGGCAAATAGCTGTACCAGCAGAGTCTTCGCTAAATTGCTCTACGGGTTTCTGTGGGGATCGCCGAGCGCGTGGTCCTGGATGACGCGGCGTATAGGCAGGACTAGAACCAAGATGGATTTCTCGCCACTTAGACGTTCGTTTGTTGCTCGGAGTTCGTGGATATGACTCGGGAAGTGATGACCCAGTATCCATTTCCACACCACTAACAAAGATGACATCAGTACTAGAGATCATTGTTTGCGTGATAGATCAACTTACTGGTTCTCATTGGCGGAAGGATCTTCCGCGTTCTCATGGAAAGCGGGCATTTCGTGCAGCTCCAACTGTGACAAGTTCATTCCTATGTACATTTCTGCCTCCCGGCTTTGCGAAGATGGGATGATTTCGTCATTATCTGAACTGCTGGGTTTGCGGGCGAATGGAGCAAAAGTTCTTTGCTGGCGCCGCGGAGAATCCCAGAACGGGAGTAAGACTTGCGATTGTGAAGAAGGGATATCGGACTGAGGGAGTATGCGATTTCTACGCGGCGAATCTTTGAAAGGGAGAAGAGCTTGTGATTGGGAGGATTCTACCATCGTGGGCTCCAGCCAAGGAGAAGGAAGGTTGGTGATCGAGGTGATTATTGGAGATGTTCCAAATTCGGGATTTCCTGAGCTACGACGGCGGATGGCAGAGGTGATTAGGGGAGGTGGCATATCGGTATTAGGCAGTGGGGAAGATGGAACAAGGATCTCGCCTTCTACTCGGTTCGAGAACGGATCAGCAGTTGCGTTAGCTCCTCTTCCGTCGACATGAGTTAAAGCCTTGTTGTGCCGAGTAGGAGCCACGTCAAACAATGCCTGAGCTACATCTGCATGGCTCTTGTCGGCCCTTGCGTGCACGAATTCCCCATCGTCGTCACTTGAACAAGATGAAAGTGAGGGGCTCAGTGCTCTAGTATTCGGAGCGCCGAGTCTGGACACAAGTGGGGAGCTGGGTGCACGCGGCACGGCAGAATGAAAGGGTCGGCGCGGGACTGAGGTGGCCGGAGTTGGCAAAGCACCGTGAGCCATTCGTTGGTACTCGGCAGTAGGCACGGATGGACGAGTGCGACTCAATTTCCTCGCGCGGGTAGCGGGTGGCGAAGGCAATGCTGAACGAGCAGCATCGTCAGGTATGTCAAGTTTCTTGCGTTTTGAAGCACTTCGATTCTTCTTTGGCTCCGGCGAAGGACTTGTGAGATCCAAGACCTCAGGTGAGTGTCTGTCATGCACAGATGTCCGCGACCCTTGCTCAGTACTAGTAGCACTTGAGACTCTAGACTTCCCAGGTACTTTGATCGCGTCAGCTTGTAAGAAATTGTCCACTAATGGCACTTCCTTTGACGATCCCCCGACTTCCTTCCCTTTCTTCACAGGTTGAGACTGTTGGGCGTCCGTTGATTGCCGTTTGCGTTTAGTGGTCGACCGAGTAGGGCGTTCATTTCCTTTCTTCTTGTCGCGATTAAAGAAAGCAGTAATGGGCAGCTCCTGCTGCGAGAAATCCATCCTGGGAGGCTGATGACTGGATGCGCTGTGCAAGTAATTGAGGTACGACCATCAGGAAACCAGCCGGTTCATCCTATGGTCTTTTACTGTTTCCGAAAGCTCTGGCAAATTTTCACGGCTTAGATACCCATGCAAAGCATTTACAAAGAAAATACAAACCTGGTAGGGACTCTGTATGCGATGCCGATATGATATAATATGATGAA
>JACXVL010000296.1:0-66850 GCA_014898675.1 Athelia sp. TMB
GAGTATGCCAGAGGGTGGTCTGCGCAAGCCGAGATTGGTCGTTTATGTTATGGGATGCGGGCTAGCGGCACGGGCTGGCTGGAGAGACCGTGATGCATATAAACGAAGGAGCAGAAATGTAAACCAGTGGATATATCATGGTTTTTTTATTTGGAAGCGCCCCCGGGTGTAATCCGATAGTACGAGGTGGTAAGGAGTGAAGATAGCCTTATGCCTGGTACATCGACGCCAACGTTGAGTCTAGATCTTGACCATTCTCGGAATTTCCTCATTTGAAAGTTAGGGGCCCGTCGGATGCAATAGTTAGGCTCAGCCACCCTTTTATGATTTAGCCTGACCCAGGCGAACCACTGTCGATTGAGATATGGGAAACATAGAACAAGAACATGGTAAAATAAATTGAGCCTTAAGCTAATAGGAATCGGCTTCCTCAACCGGTCCAAACAGCCTAATATTCGGATGAGTACTTGAGATACTCTGGGTGAGACAAAGCGACTCACCGGTCCAGGCTGCGTGTAGTTCTTTGGGATCGGGTAATTTATATTGATGAGGATACTGGGGTGAGCAGAAAATTAGCAGTAAGAAGAGGAGTAAAGGTGATAATAAGTTGTATCTTACCCCGGCTCGTAGCCCGTGTAGACGCCTGGAATCGAGACCAAGGGACCCGGAGTGCCGCTGCCTCCCCCTGTCACGTTGATCTGGCCACAGCTGATGTAAAATTGCGCGCCTTAACAACAGAATTCAGTGGGGGCGGATTTCATGATAGTCCAATGAGCACGAACCTCCATAGGTCGATGCAACGTGGAGGGCGATGGCTTCGATGCGAACCAGATACCTACAATCACATGAGCCCTAGTCGATAATATGCGTTGAGAGCAAAGCAACTCACTGTCCGGTGGGGAGGCTCTTGGGAATCGTGAAGCTGACACCGGGGAGGTCTACAGAAAGCTCGTTCAGGCAATGCATAATGGAGTCCGACTTTTGGCTTACTTTGTGCAGGCCAGGAGATGCTGGTGCCACCGTTGGTAACAGCCGAGATCTGGAAGACCTGCGGAGAATATAAGTTGACTGAGATAGCTGTGTTATTCAGCTCTGTACCTTGAACCAGACCGCGCCATCACCAGCGAATGTGGCGACGCCACTGCTGGGCGCTTTCGCCAAGTACACATTCACGACCTGGCAGGATAAAAAATAGTTCAGCAGGGTAAAAAAATATCTGGAAGGCGTCACTCACTCCTGGGTGGTAAATAGTATTATCGCCGTTGATACCAAGCGTGCTGCCGGCGGCCACAGTCACAGTCGACGCTGTGCCGGCCGTCGCACTATCATAGCATCGAAGGTCTGAGCTTGTGACATCCGTAACCTGTACTATATGTCAGATACAGCTTCTTGCCTTCGCACGCATTTGACGCACTGGATCTTGACTTTGGTAGTTGTTCGTCTCGCGAACGTACTCCCAAGCAGTGCTTACTGTACCTCCGACAACAAGATATGGAAATGTGTCTGAATTTTGAGAAAGCGTCAAAAAGTATGCTGTTTACTTGAAACAAATAACATACAATGACCAGAGACTTGGGTTATGGCCGCAGTCGCGATGAGCGTGAGGAGTGAATTGAACTTCATGGTGATGCTGTTAGAGAGGCCCTCTGAGAACTTTTTTATACATCTTCAACAGCGGCAGTATCGCAGAGGTGAGTCCATTTGCTCTTGGGCTCAGCCGCCGGTAGAAGCGATCAGCCTTCTAATCACGCCCCATTGCATCCCTTCAGTTTATGCTAAACTACGCTGATCTGCATGACAGCCTGTGTCGCGCGTGATGATTGGACAGGTATGCGCATGCATAAGATGATGATTGTCGGGTTTAAATCGGTATCAGCTCCATCGTTTCGGTTACAGCTGAGATCCGTGGTACTGCAAGGATAGACAAGAATGTCCAGTAACAACATCATAGAAGCGAAGAGAGCACTTGACCCAAGGATAGGATGCCCGCGAGGATAGTGATGACCCTGTCTTCCAATAACGTTCTGGAGTCGCGAAAATTCTGATCGACGAGACCGAGGAAAGGGCAGAAAACTAAGTAATAGCAACTATAGCCCAGTTTTTCGAGCAGCTCGAGCGTGGCTGGTGTCTCTCCTGGTAGGAGGGGTATATGCACAATTGTGAATCATACTGTCATCGATTCGGAGCTTGATAGAAATTTCGTGAACTCCCCCCAGATAAGGACATTGTGATCAACGCTCAACCTTGACCTTTAAGCTTCAAGTTCGTGTGAGCCAGTATCTCAATCACTTCGTAACCGTTCGAGCTCTAGACGAAGAGTGAGTCGTGTCGTCTACAATGGGGAACGCGCACTGAGAGTCGAACGTTGAACGGTTCAAGTTGAAGCTGGCTCGGAATCAATATTAGTAGCGTTTGGCTTTAAAAATTAAACGCCGGATGCTTTGAGTTGGCAACTGCTCTACGCCTGCTTGCGAGTCTACTTGTAGAGATCCGGTTTGCTGCATCTTCGCGTGTCGTAAAATAAAACGGCTCTCGAGCCATTTTTGCCTGTCCGGATACCAATACAGGGGACTATAACAAGAACCACTGAATATATTCCCCGCTGGCGGGAGCACACTCAAATAAACAAACAAACAAAGTAGGCATATGTGTAGATTCCGTGCTTGTGGCGTGCGCCAATTTATCCAGACCAAACAGCCTATACTTTCTATCAGTGATTGCCAGAAGTGCGACTGGGCAGTTTGACTGACCGGCCCTGGTTGCGTATAGTTGGTTGGAATCGGATAGTAGATGTCGATGAGAATACTGTCCGAGCGCTGTAAATGAGCAAGATTATAACATCGAACATTTTTCAATCTTACCCCGGCTCATAGCCCGTGTAGACGCCTGGAATCGCGACCAATGGACCCGGCGTGCCACTGCCTCCTCCTGTGACCGAAACCTGTCCGCAACTGATATGCGTGTTTTAGTTTTTGGAGACGGAAGCTCTAAGCAATAAATAATTACCTGAGGTAGAACTGCGCGCCTATATGCGAAGAGAGTTTGGTCAATGCTAGACTATAATCGCAACGAACAATAATGCAGACCTTGGAAAGTTGAAGCGAGGTGGAGTGCGATAGCCTCGATGCGAACCAGATATCTACAATGCAATTAGTCTTTGTGATGAGATCAAGCCATTCATCGCTTACTGTCCGGTGGGGAGGTTTTTGGGAATGGTGAAACTGACCCCAGGAAGGTCTGGGATTATTGTTAGCATTGGCACGATGTTATCAATTGCTTTGACATACTCTGCGCTGGGAATGATATGCTAGAGCCACCATTCGTTACAGCTGTAATTTCGTAGACCTGTGAAGCATTTGAGCCTCCAAAGATCATCCACTACCAGCAGCGCTTCGCACCTTGAACCAGACGCTGCCAGAGCCATCAAAAGAAGCGACATCGCTAGGTGCTTTCGCCATATACACGTTCACAACCTAATGGGAGAAAGGGGACAGTTCATAAGGCCAGGAGATCTATTCAAGTCGCGACTCACTCCTGGATGATATATAGTTTCATCACACTCAATGCCAAGCGTGCTGCCGGCGGCTACGGTCACAGTGGAAGCGGTAGGATTGGTCGCACTGTCGTAGCATCGGAAATCTGCACTTGTCACATCCACGACCTATAAGGAATGTGAGATGAGTCTTCCTTCTTGCTCTCGCACGTTTCTAACGCACAGGGTCCTGACTGTTGTAGTTGTTTGTCTCGCGAACGTACTCCCACGCAGTGGTTATTACTCCTCCAACCACCAGCGACGGGAATGTATCTGGATGACTCGTCAGAATACATGTTTCCTTCTTTCAAAAAGATTCACTTACAGTGGGCAGAAACCTGGGTCACAAGTGCAATGGCGCTAAATGCAAGAAGATTGCTGAATTTCATGACGATGTTGGGGATCCATTCAGGTGCTGGCGAGACCTTTTAAAGGTCGCTCAGCTGAAGCCAATGCCGTGTGCCGAGAGATCTCAGGTGCATATACCATCTGCCCTTCATTAGATCAGTATAATAATAGAGTGGAGGACGATCGATCGTCTTTCGGTGTCCTATGAGACGGCTTCATCGACGGCAAGCCCAAAATGATGGTGGAGAACGGGCCGCTTGGTGGAGATGGTAGGGTACACATGATGCAAACAAGATTGCAGGCATTTTTCGGGTTATGCTCGGCGGCAAGCACAGTTTTTTAGCGCGACGAAGCCCCGTGAATGTCCCGTCGAATGGCAGGATTGTGTATCAGGATGACCAAGGAGACACAAGACTTCTTCCAATCGGGAATCTGTTCAAACGGAGTTACATCTAGAGAGATGGGTACCGTCAGAGACATCGGCGTGATTCGCCAAGCTCAAATCAAGTCCCAGAAAAGACAAGCTCGAAGCCATCGTATGCCATGACATTGCGAGCCGTGGTTCATTCCCAGATTTCCGATACAGGGTGGTCCTTAACCATGCAAGAGCACAGGTACTCGCTGTCCGCATATTGAATGCATTGGCATAGTCCATGAAGCGACAAGTTGCGCTCAACGCCCGGAGAGTTTAGCAACAATAGTTTGAAGCATTTCCCATAAAAGAGTATGTGTGCTCAGCTGCCTAAGGTTTAACGTCCAATGGGATTTTTCAGTCTAATCCATCCAATGGCGTTGTCTGGAGGTGTACAAGCGGTGCTGAGCGTATGACCAGAAAGTGTCATGGCAAGAGTCGCGAGACATTGCCGGGAGACCCATATGATCATCGAGTTGATAATTTTCATTGACCTTTTTATAGCTGCCAGCCTCGAGGTTCACATGTACGTAAGTACAAATAGAAAGCTCAGCTGAGCATGGCCAGCTGAGGCGCCTGGATAGTGTCCAAGAGTATGATTTGAATATGATGTGTGTAAGTACATGATGATGAAATGCCGGTATGCAAAATGATAGCATGTGATGGTTATTTATGCAAGACCGGCCAGCCGAGGGGGGCATGAACTCAGAATGAAGTAAGTACAAGTACATGTGTCAAGGCAGGTCATACTTGGCATGATGGGAGGAGAATAAATGAATTGTGATAGATAGACATGACACGCGTCAATGGATGCGGACAGGGCGCGTGAAGCTGTGTGCATGGAAAGCAAGACCCGGGATGATCACCAAGCATCACTGGAATGCCATTGGCATCAAGCCCCAGCATCTAATACCCATTCCAGCCGTTCATGGGGATGGGATGCCCGTTGAGTTGCATGAAGAGCAGCGGTGGCTCTTCCTCCTGGGGTTTTTCCAGTGTAGCGAGCACGTCCCGCATGCTCACTGACCGCGGCAGGTTTGCCTTCAGCCAGGAGCCCTCGTCATCGGAGTCCAGGATGTCCGAACCGGTGCAGGTATCAGAGGACTCGGCATCGCTCTCGACCTCTGTGTCCGAGTCCGAATGATGATCCGTTACATTCCTCGCCTGGGGGTACGACTGCGAGCGAATAGGGATCGGCAGGGGAATGGGAGAAGGTGGGCACGGGGAAGAGGATGCCGATGATAGCTTTGGAAGGCTGAGGTATGAACTTGATGAAGGGTCAGCTGGGGAGCGAAGGAAACCCGGGTAGTGTGACGTGGTGACAGGTGATGGGCACGGAGAGTTCTGGGCAAAGGGATGGCGTATTAGCGCGATCCTTTGTGAGCACATGACGATTGAACTTACCGCGCATCCTATGACCAGTCTGCAGTAACCGACATTGGCAGAGAACCCGTTGAAGGTGCTGCGCGTGGGCAGATTTGGGCGGCGAATAGGCGCACGCAGCTGCAGACATCCATTTGCAGTTCGCTTGGGTGACGAAGTGAGGGATGACGTCGGGCAGTTTGAAGGGGGTGGAACAGGAATGGGAGCATATGACTCGGCCGGCTCTAAGTCGCCGTAGGCCGTGAAAGTGTATTCCACTTCATCCTCTTGGGTCGTAGGACTTTCGACAAACGCCGGGAGAGTGGATTTGAATGGGTTGAAGGAAGAAGGCGTAGGCTCCAGTGGAGTGTTCGGCGGGGGACGAAGAGATCTACTCTTCTCTTTGGTTGAACGGCTGGAGGAAGATGATTGCTGCGTAGACTCATCAGGCACGGCCAGAAACAATAGAACAAGAAGAGCATTACCAGAGTGGAGGACATGCTTGAAGAATATATGAGATCGAAGAAAATGGGGGTTGATGCATGCAGTACGTTGCAACTTCGCTCTTTTGTAACCTGGACATGCACTTCACCCCCGTTAATCACACAAGGTAACCTAGCCCGGTCCTGTTCGGCCCCATGGCACATTTCCCTGCCTACCACACATCGTAATATTGATCCAGGGTCCAGCCACGATCCAGCATGATGAAAGAAATGATAAGCCCTTAACCGGTGCAACGAGTCAATGAGGAAGAGGTGTGGTTAACGCGAGGCGCAACGCGCCACTCGATCGTCGATGATTCAACAACGTTGTGACTCGCCTCCTGACTTTTGATCCATATCTGGCCCACATCGCAGGGACTGATTATCACTT
The DNA here is from genome assembly GCA_014898675.1 of Athelia sp. TMB. Lineage (NCBI taxonomy): Eukaryota > Fungi > Basidiomycota > Agaricomycetes > Atheliales > Atheliaceae > Athelia > Athelia sp. TMB. The sequence goes on from JACXVL010000296.1 coordinate 6,528, forward strand.
CCAAGAACATTCCAGCCTGGAAAGCATCGCGGCAGCTTGTCTGGAGCTGGAGCCTAGTCGTAGGTCTGTGAATCACTGTGAATGGGGATAAGTCAAGCCAGGAAGTGCTTGCGCACAAGAATATTCTATGCAGTAGCCCATGTACGTCTAGGATGAGCTTGGAGCACTGCTATAGCTGTCGTGACTGAATCGATTTCATTCCCAGGACACGTACAGCAGTCGCAGCATTAACCGAGGATTGAGGTAAATTGGCCCATTACTAGCGCGAAAAATGGCTCCTATGTTGTAAGAATGGCGCAAAGAAAAGGATCCAAATGATTCCCGGCTGCCATACAAAGCAAGAACGATGATTTAAGGAAGCGTTAAGAACCTTGAGAGCTTGTGGCAGCAATGTGCTTGATTTTTGGAAGAGATTGGAGGAGCAATCGGTACCTATAGCTACTGTCGCGTGGACCCGAACGGAACCGTGTCCGAGTCGCCGTCATCCATCCGAGTCCACGCACTCCAATAAGCGTCAACAACCACTTCCCATGCTGCGTACCTCTGTCATACCGGCTCGCATATCATATATCATGACTGAGCTCTAGCATCCCGGCCGCTAGAAGAAGAAAACCCTGATCTAAACACCTCACGTCGTGGTTTTTGCTCTCCACGGAAAGCAACATCCCCGTGGGCCGTAGGACGTCACTGCTGCTGACCTGAAGAGTATCTCAGACACAATGCCACCATCTCATGAGCTTCTCGTGGGAGCCAGCGCGCATCAACGGTCATCGTCTCGTCCATAAGGCCACTGTCGTGCTCAGAACTACGTCAACATCATTTGTCGGCTCCGTTGCTGTCCGTTCGCAGGGATGGGCGGCTCGGATCACCCTGTGATGCTTACTGACATCTTCCGCAGCGATGTTGTCAAATTCGAGGCAATACAATCATCGTCTTCCCCGCCGAGAACAAAGAATATGTCAAGTCGTGCGCCAATTCTCTGCTCCGACATCGCCGCTCTCATCAGAGGTACTCTACCGCTCCACGATTGGCGAGTGGTTGCCTTTGTTTCATACTTATTCGTCACCATCCTGTCCTGGTTCAAGCTATAAAAGCTCTCATCATCGCCAACGATGCAGTCACTAACAATCCTACCAATCCACCGCCTCGCTCCTTCTCACTGCTGATCTTCAAAATGCTTACTCCAATCTCTCTTCTCGCCCTCGCTGTTGCCTCGGTTGGCGCTGCTCCTTCCCCTCGCGGCTCATGCTCCAATGGCTATACCTACGGCAGCACCACGACCACTATGACAATCAATGCCCCGATGGCGACCATGCAAACCCTCACAGACAGTTTCTTTGATGCGACCTGGGAAGGGATCACTGGTATGACCACTTTCAATCGCAATATCTATGATGGCTGACATCTTTCTGGATTACTACAGTCACGGCTCACACCGGTACCGATAACCGGCCAGGCGCCACTCGCTCTTTCGATTCAGGCGGAGTTTTACCCTCCACTGAACAGGTACGTAAAAATATCGACTCGTAGTCGATATCGCTTACTCATCACTTCAAATAGCTTTCATCATACACCGACAACAGCCCCAACTCTATCGACAGGCTTTGGATTGGCATCGGTGGCGCTACACCCTCAGATCCACTGCCCATCAGCGTCACTGCCGATGAGTTCGTAGACTCTGCTCGTGCTGCTCACAGATACTAATATATCGTCTCTTCTAGCATCACAATTGACAGCTGGACAGAACATTTTACCATCACCTCTGCTTGTAGCGGCGCCTCCAGCTTCTGGACGTGGACCGCATCGTACTGCACAACCAACGACGCAGTCGCACAGGAGTTCTACACAGAGGCACACACCGGCCCCTTGTACGCGCTCGCCCAGCAGTACGGTAATAAAACATGCTAGATCACTCGTAGTAGATGAAGTTTCATTGTTCGTACAATTACATGAAATTCCGTTGCACATATGACGATCGGTGGATTATAGCATATTGAAATGGGGAAAGGTCAGTGTATAGAGACCTAAGTCTGTTATATGTACAAGTCCTTGATGTTCATGAGCTGGAGCATCGCGGGGGCATCTGGTCGTAGTTGGCCTAATTTTAGCAGCATGCCCAACACAGCGGTATTGTGTTGAAGCATATACAGCGCAGGCATTTCCTCTGGAGGAGGAGAAAACCCCAGCTTCTCTAGCAGCCGTCCTATCATGTAAAACAGCCACTGTGATTCCTCCTCAGGGAGTTTTTCCCTGATTCTAATTGCAGGTCCAGGAATAGCCGAGGATGGAGCAGGCTTGAGCGGCTCGCTAAACCTCTTGAATAAAAGAGATGTCAGCTGTTTAACATCCTTCTCAAAAGGATTATTCATTGGGAGATTGCTGTTGCAAATTTCGAGTAGCCGATAAGCATTGTCATAATCGGTGTTGCTTTGCTCATCGTCATCTATGATGTTCTGGAGCAGCTCGAGCAGAACTAAATCCCCCAAGGTCTCTTCCACCTCGTCAACCTCCGGTATCGCAGCTCTGTGGGATTCGGACGACGAGTGAATACCAGATGGAAATTCGGCTTGTGCAGTGATCGTTGAAGAGGATTGTGGCAAGGGTGTCACCGGTGCTGAAGGAATGGCTACTGGAGTTTTCCTCGCCCAGCCAGCTGTCTTAGACGGCGATTTCGATGGTGGTTTGGAAAATGGAGACAAGGGTGCAGCGTAGACTCCTTGAGCGGGAGGCTGGAGAGGTGCCTTTATCTTGGCCAAAGCCGCTCTCTCGCGAAAAGCCAAAAGCCTCGCGGGCTCTTGGATAGCCCAATCTATTAAGGACATTGCGACAACCCTGTGTTGCAAGACATCCAAGGCGTCGCCACTAGGTTTAGGTATACCCAGCGAGTGAATGAGGTCAATGGTCCCAGCAAGAATGTTATCTGAACCATCTCCGAATGTGGATGGGATCAGTTGCATTCTCAAAGTAGGTTCTGAGCCTTTGCTCCCTCCGCCACCCGCTTCGAGTGGCTCCCCGACTCTTGCCTTGTAGCGATCAATCGCCGTTTTGGACAGCTGAGTGTGTACAAGGGTAAATTCGCACGTGACATATTCCTCGCGATCCAGCAGTTTGTAAACCGTCAGGGTGTGGTTGTATTGTGATTCACAGCCATCCTGGCCGACGAGGATTTTCAACAGCGCGGTAAAGAGCTCAACGTCCACCTCGAGCGCTTCTACCTCCGGTAGTAGGAGGCGGATGAGCGGCAAGTATGAGGACCTCTCGGGTATATTGAGGACAGATGAGCAGAATGTACGAGCGGCGTTGAGCATGCGCGGCTTCGACAGGAAGGTGACAGCGCCACTAAGCCGCGTATTTTTCAGCAACACAGCGTTAAGCGCATGGGTATGGGTCCGGGTGAGTTTGTTGATCTTGAAGGTGAAAAGATCCCTTTTGGCCTGCTCGGAAGCCCTGTAGGTTGCAAGATCCTGATCCAGATCGTCTGTGATCAAGATAGCATCTTCTCCTGTGCTATAAACAACGGTAGCTGCCTCCTGATCAATATCCAAAAATTGACTAAAAATCGTGGAGCGCGTGGTAGGGAGAAATTCGGGTCGCATCAAAGGGCTTCTTAGCACGATCGCAAATCGTGGGCTAACAACGAAAAGACGATGAGCCCATGGGTTGCCCCCGATCAAGCCTTCCCATAACCCGAACCCGTTATCAGTGAGAATGAATTCCTCGTCGTCCGAGGCCTCCCATATGCAGAGGAACATATCTCCCTGTGATTGATAGGCAAGTGCTGGATAATATTCTGCATCGGCAGGGACCTCACCACCCGAGACCATTTGGATATAAGCATCCTCGCCAAACTGTTTCTTCACATCTACGGCGTGTTGCATGAGTTGGGGGTGGGGGGTGTCCAGATAGTACCGCAAGGTATGGAGCCATGCATCTGCAGCTGTGGCCAGTTTATGCTTCGACATTCGCCGCTCGATCCATGTGCGAACGACCTTGTTTTCGGGATGATCAGCCTGGAAGTAGATTTTCGCTATCTGCTCCTTGCGGTAGTGCATGAGGAAAAGGAATTTTCTCAAGCACTCAAGATCCGTCCGCTGCATGGTATACTCGGTTCTACCAGGCTGGGCGTGAAGATCGTGAAGAATTTTGGCAGAGGCGGCTTCAAGAACGGAAAGCTTCTTTTCTAACTCGAGAACGTCGTTGGCATTGGTCGTGTCCTTGTATAACCCGTAGACTCCGTAGACTTTTCCGATGGGCCGTTTATCCAGGGTAGCGGTGTCAATGCTATAGTACAGCACGTATTCTGGATCGATTCCAGTACGGCGGTATTCCTTTCGGCGCTCTTTCGGTGCCCTTACAAGGAAACGAGATATCGTCAATGGATCACTGCGCATCAATGGGAAGTTGAGGCTCACTTCACTGGGCCAACTTGAAATCTGCGTAATATGAATCTTGGAATGTAATGATGGTATTGATCTTTTGTACCCAGAGAATTTGAGGTAATCGGCGGAACTGTCGATTTTGAAGTCATTATATGCGTGATGGTCTTATCTGAGTTGATCGAAGAACTTAAGCGCGCGCCTCTGAGCTTGAATCCTGAGCGCTGAAGCAGTGTTATGTCCGTACCTCATAGTAACGTCGACCGACGTCTAGTTCCACTCGAAATCGTCGGCAAACGGCAGATCTCGCTGCCTCATCGATCACTAGTGACTGATAATTCGATTGAATTAAATTCTCTGCTCGTATTATGAACAAATATCAGCCTTTAAAGGGACACGACAATTGGTCAGTATCTGAGGTGGATTCCCATCGTGAGAACTTACAAACATCGATTCCTCTGCGCTATCCGTTGTACGATATCAAATGTTTGACCAGGGATAGAGTTCGTGCAAGCTTATGTCTCCGACAGTTTTTCCGAGATTGGATGCGTCTCTTGGAGCAATCGAGGCTTGTGAGTTGTCTGACGATGAGAGCTCAGCAAACGAAGGAGAGGCAGCCACATCCGCGGGTACGTTCTTCTGCGCAGATTCGCCCGTTGGCTTCGATGCTACAGGCTTCGAAGAGGTCCGCGAAGATAACAGAGTGGTCCTTGAGCTGTTTCGTGCCTCGCAAAGTACCTTTGCTGGAGGAGAGTCTGAACAGTGCTCGGGTGATGATTGGGGAGGGGATGTATGAACTCTGTCAGCGGGATGCTGATGAGGTGCCTTGATCCTATTCAAAGCCACCCTCTCACGAAATTCGAGCAGTCTGGTGGGATCCTGGATGGCCCAGTCCAAGAGGCTCATTGCTACGACCTGGTACTCCACGACATCCAAGATATGCTCGCTGAGTTTTGGAATGCCCAGCGAGTGAAGAAGATCTACGATCCCAGCGAGCATGCTATCCGAACCATCTCCAGGCGTAGATGGAATCAATTGCATTCTCGGCGATGGCCCCTTGCGCCGTTCACCAATCGCTTCGAGCGGTGCCCCGACTCTAGCTCTGTAACGCCCAATCGCCACCATGGAAAGAAAGATGTGTCTAACGAGAAATTCGCAAGTGATGTGCTCTGCACGATGCAGCAATCGATAAACGGCCAGAGCGCGATTATGCTCCGATCCGTACGTATTTTGTCCTGTGCAAATGCTCAGAAGCAGGGAAAAGAGCTCAACATCCACATCGGGAGCTTCCACGTCCAATACCAAGAGGCGGATCAGGGGGAGGTAAATAGATCGCTTGGGCAAGTAGAATGCAGGTGAACAGTAATCACGCGCAGTCTGCAGCATGCAAGGCTTTGAGAGGAAAGTGATGGCGCCGTCGGGGCCAGTATTTTTGAGTAGTACGGCGTTCATTGAATGTGTCTGGGAAGGGGTGAGTTTGCTGATTTGGAAGGTAAAAAGATCGCCCTGGGCCTGTTCGGAAGACCTGTAAGTTGCGACATCCTGCTCGGAATCGGCATTTGCCGCGATGCTGGTCCTGCCTGTACTATAAACAACAGAAGGAGGGCTCTGTTGAACCTCGATAAAATCGCTCTGAATCATCGGGCGTATAAAGGGAAGTATTCCGGGTCTCATGGCGGAAACCCTGAGTACGATGGCGAAGCGAGGGCTGACCACAAAAATGCGATGAGCGTGAGGTTCTCCGCCTATCAAGCCTTCCCATAGCCCAAATCCATTATCGGTGAGAATGAATTCCTCGCCGTCTGATGCCTCCCACAAGCATAGAAAACATTCTCCACTTTGCGCTAGATAGGCAAGTGCTGGATAGTGGTCTGCATCAGGGAGAATATCTCCGCCTGAGGTCATCCTGATATAGGCCTCTCCCCCATGCTGATTCTTTAGGTCGATTGCATGCTGCATGATTGAGGAATGCGGGGTGGTCAAGTAGTACCGCATGACGTGAAGCCAAACATCAGTAGCTGTGGCCAAATGCTGCTTCGATTGTATCCGCTCGATCCACGCACGAGAAGGCTTGTTACCAGGGTGATCTGCCTGGAAGTAGGTTTGAGCTTGATTGTTCTGGCGATAATGCATGAGGAAAAGAAATTTTCTCAGGCATTCCAGCTCCTTGCGCCTCATGGTAAACTCGGTCCTCCCGGCTTGGGAGTGAAGTTTGTTGAGGATTTCAGCAGACTGGCCTTCGAGCGCCGAAAGCATTTCTTCCAGCTCATAAGCATTATCGATATTGGTCGCGTTTTTGTACAAATCAGCAACGCCATAAACGCGCCCAATGGGTTGAGTGGACAGGAGGGCGCTCCGGATATCATAGTGAAGCACATATTCTGGATCGACTCCGGTAAGCTTATATTCTTTTTGTCGCTCGGCCCTTGATCTTATGGAGCAGCGAATGAGCTCACAAAAAATTGAATCGATCAGAATCATGAGATACTGACTTGAATGGTTCAGTTTGAAACTTGCGAAGGATGAATCTTGGGATATAGTGACAGTAAATTTCACCTAGAGGCTGCTTTTTCGATGTCGCCCGCGGGTTCATGTCAAGAGGTGGGGATATGGTCGTCGTACCAGAGCCCCGAGTTACGATGCCAGGAGCCTTTCGGGCTCGGACGCGTTTTGAGAGCAGCTTGACTAGTACTGGGGCCGCTGTCGAGTTCTCGCACGAGCTGTCATCATGATCGATTTGTCTTTGACGAAGGCAGAGCACTCGGACTCGGAACAGGTCAGACTATGCAAGGTGAGCTTGAATGAATAAGATAAAACAGAGCAGGAGCGACAACATTTTCGAGTCAGGGTCGTCTGCAGCTCCGCCGGATCAGATCAATCATGAATTCAGCCACAAACTTCGAGCTCGAAGAGGCGGTTGTTGACCCCACCTCCAGTGACGTCCATCTGCTCTCTACCAATCATAATGTCTTACGGTTCGTGACTACAACTACACCTGTAACTAATGATTCTGACAACATGGGCATTTTGCAGATCCGACATCACGAAATGACGACGCGAACGAAGGTGGTGTGGGGATGTTATTCAATGGAAGGCCAGACCACAGTTGGGGTGAACCAAAGCAGCAACAACCTTACCAGGGCCCTGCCCGAAAAAGTGCGTGACGCGGCCCATGCGTTCCATGCATCCCACCCATGAACAACCCGTTGGTGCCCAACAGAGACTCAGAAAGACCAGGACCAGGAGGATGATGACAAACGCGCGAAGGCTCTGAAGGATCTTGTCCAGTCATGGATGGATAGGCTGCAGCTGATATCCGTCATTGTGAGGATCTTCCTCAAGCGTAACATATTGGGGCACTGACGCGTCGCAGACGACGTTCTTCGCGTCGACGGAAGCAGGGTTGCTACAGACGACCTCCCCAAGCTCCGACAGCACACCCTCAGCTACCCTAAACGCAGCAAATGCAGGCATTATAGGAGGCTTGATTTTACACGCGTTTGCAGGTATGCTTTACTGCGCATCGCTTGCGATCATCTGGCTTATACGCCGCGTCTAGCCATCCTTTCATTCCTCGCGTCCTTCGTCCTCGTGCGCTACAAACTCGAGGAAGCCAAGAGGGAAGAAGCCAAAGCAGAGGGCCACCTGCCCTCCCCGTCCCATACCCAGTCCCAGCACACGCTGCCGCACCCCCTCACCCGCCGCAAGCAATCCACCAAATCCCAGGCGCAGCCTGACGTCGAAAAGACTGCCGACCAAACGCCCAGCCTGCAGCGCGTGCGCTCGCCATCGATGTCCTCGGACCCGGTCTATTCATGCAACCCACGCCTCGAGCAGGTGTATGGCTTTACGAAGCACCCGCCGACGGACCTCATGCGGCGCTGCCATGGGCTGTGTATTTTCCTCGCTACAGTCGGGTTCGTGCTCGCGCTGATGGGCACGGTGTGCTACGCGTGGGCGGTGCAGCCCACCAGCGTCGCGGTGTTCTCCACTGCTATCATGGGCCTATGCTTAGTCTCGGCTGCGGTCGTTTTGATTCGTTGAGGCGATCTTGGCGGTGTGGCCCGAGGTGGACATGACAGGAATACCCACAATCTTGGACTTTACTTATATTCCCATTCACACTAATAATATCCAGCGACGCCTAGTACATATACCAAATATTTGTCTCTTCAACAGTTCAACTCCTCAATCTCTATAACAAGCCCACAAGTCATTTGGATATTTTTTCCATCGCGTATACAAGCAGTTCTCATATTTTGAGTATCGCCGCGTTGCAAGGCCTCTGCCCAACTTTTATGACCTATGGAAAGCGAACTATAATTAGCTATAGGCATTGAACGCCTCCGCTGCCCAGCAGTGCCGATGTAGCTGCTAAAAGCACCCGAGCTAGCTTGTAAAACAGAACTATTGATTCCGAGTCTGCTTCACTGTGACAGTCAACCTCTGTCAACCTCATTCGCGTTCTCCATTGCAACTGCACTGCTCACTCTTCGTCCAGAGCTTGGCCAGACGCTTATTGCCATTAAATATTTAAGACGCGGCCCAGCATGAGCCCGAAGCTTAAAAGGCAACGCAGAACGTTGATCACGAATCGATGACCTTCTTCTGGGGGGTTGGCGACATCTAACCCCGGGGCGATGACTCACATGTTGTCCTCCTGCCAGGAAAAACCAGCTCCACCCAGATGGTGTGAAGACATCACGCTATGGACCCTGCTTCTTGCGCTTCCGTTCTGTTTCCTCGGTCTTGTCGAGCGAGATAACACGATAAAACTTTATTGGAAGACTTTATTGGAAGACGGGGGTCATCACTCTTCATCACCATCCTCGCCCAATTCTTGAGTCAAATGCTCTTCTCGTCTTACAATCTTTCTACCAGAGGTGCTTGCCTGCTTTCGAAGTATCACGGATCTCGGCTCCGAATCAATGAGCTGATACCGAATAAAGCCCGACAATTATCACTCTATACCGCGCATTGCGCGTCCTCGCCCAACCATCACGATTGATGCAGGCCGTCATGCAGATCGGACTAGTTTAGCATAAACTGCAGGCTCTCTTTGGCGCACGATTAGGATACCGGCCACGAGCTCGAGAAGCGCATGGACTTACTTCTGCGATACTGCGGCAGCTGAAGACCTATAAAAGCCTTCGCAAAAATGTCTCTAACAGCAGCATCACCATGAAGTTCAACACCCTCCTCACGTTCATCGCGACTGCGGTCATCACCCAGGTCTCTGGCCATTGTAGGTCACTCGCTTAGTCGAACGACATTCTTTTTTTGACGCGTTCCGAAAATCCAGACACCTTCCCCTCTCTCGTTGTTGGTGGAACGGTAACCACCGCCTGGGAGTACGTCCGCGAGACGAACAACTTCAACACCCAAAATCCCGTGCGTCAGATATGTGCGAGGGGCAGAAGCTGGATCTGACATATAGAACAGGTTACGGATGTCACAAGCTCTGACCTCCGGTGCTACGACAGCGCTACCGCCGGCACGGCGTCGACTGTCACTGTAGCTGCAGGCAGCACCCTCGGCATCCAGAGCGACGGGACCATCTACCACCCAGGGGTACGTCTCTGTCTCCCAACTACCCTGCGCTTGCAGCTTATTTCAATCGCTAGGTTGTGAATGTGTACTTGGCGAAGGCGCCCAGCAGCGGCGTCGCTGGCTTCGCTGGTGATGGCGCGGTGTGGTTCAAGGTACGGCGCTCGACCACACAGCTACCTCAGTCAACTGATATCCTCGCAGGTCTTCCAGATCTCGGCTGTTACCAACGGTGGCACCAGCATCTCTTGGCCCGCACAGAGTAAGTCAAAGTCGGACTCCATTATGCATTACCTGACGAGCTTTGTAGACCTCCCCGGTGTCAGCTTCACCATCCCCAAGAACCTCCCCACCGGACAGTATTTGGTCCGCATCGAAGCCATCGCCCTCCACGTTGCATCGACCTACGGAGGTTTGTGCTCATTTAACTACAACGAAATCATCCCCACTAACTCTCGATGTGAAGGCGCGCAATTCTACATCAGCTGTGGCCAGATCAACGTGACAGGCGGAGGCAGCGGCACGCCCGGACCCCTGGTTGCTATTCCAGGCGTCTACACGGGCTACGAGCCGGGGTAAGATCTAAACTCCTGTCATTCCTGCCCTCTTCCCATTGCTCATATTCTGCTCACCCAGTATCCTCATCGATATCAACTACCCGATCCCCAAGAACTACACGCAGCCCGGACCGGTGAGTCTCTCCGTCTCATCTCGAGTATCTCGGATACTCATTCGGATGCTAGGCCGTTTGGACCGGTTGAAGAAGCTGATTCCTATCAGCTTGCGGCTCGATTTAGTCTACCGTGTTTTTGTTCTATGTTTCCGAAAATCAATGTATTGTTTGCCTGGGTCAGGTCAAATCTCAGCTGGAAATGATAGACACCCGTCCAGGACCCCTGTATTCCCGCGCGCACTAGTACTTCTGCTGTCAAACGTCCGCGTCACATGCCAAGCCAGGGTGAGAGAAATCACGCTCGAGGCGCCTCGCAGGACCGTCTCAAGACAGTCGCACGGTAAATAAATTAACCAAAAAAGATAGCTGCACGGGAACGAGATATCGAATAACCTCCCGCACAAAGAGCAACGCGAGTATGTATGCGCCCTTTACTCCTCGCGGGGGCATGGTGATGAGCAGAATGAAGTTCAACACGTGCACGAAGTTCAAACGCCACCATAGCACAGCCACTCGAACACGCCACGCCACCGCTGCCTTCTGGAATTCGTCGCCCGCGGCCCGCCTCGTGTCCCCCTTGACCTTTTCGCTTGTCACTTTTGCCTTTCAGGGTGCTACTTCCTTCTAAATTTCCACACCATTAGATAGAAGCCCAGGATCGATCTGTGGCGGAACCTCGAGCAAGGTGGCCCCATGCCACATTCAAACTTTAAAAACCTGTACTTTACGATGCAATGGAAGGAAGGAAAGGTTTACGGGCGGAACATGCACAACAAGAACTCGCATCGAACGTAATATCCAGTGCACCAGTAAACACTCGTAGGAAAGGCAAAAGAAACAGGCACATAAGAATTAACGCAGCCATACATCTCCTACAGGTATAATCGATCGTCTCTCATCGCAAAATCTCAAGTCAACGCTTTTAAAGCGCAACAGCCATCAACCCGGCAACGACACCGGCCACCAGGACACCAGCAACGCCAGCCGCACCCGCGCCGCTCGTGCTCCCGCTGCCGCTACCACTTCCGCTCCCACCCGCTGTGGTGCTCGTGCTCGTCGCCGCGCTCGACCCACCGCCAAGCGTGACCGTCGCCGGCGCCGTCGCACTGGCAGGCGAGGTCACCGCAGCGTACGCAGAGCAGGTGGCATTGGGTGCGGTCGGGCAGTTGTCAGCAATGCAGATCGACTGCAGCTGCGCGCCCTGAGCAGGGATGACGGTGGTGGCGGCAGCGCACTTGACGTCGAAGAGGCTCTCGAGGAGCGAGCCGACGGCGGACACGTCGGCGTTGGTCACGCCGAAGGACTGCGCGGCGAGGCCGACCTGCGTGATGAAGTAGCCGACTTCGTTCACGTCGAGGCCCATGTACCTGAGGATGGGGGGTCAGCGGCTGTGTGTGGGGAGGAGGGGTTGGGGGAGAGGCTCACTTGTGCACTTGGTACATGGACGCGCCGCCGGAGTAGGCGGGGAAGCCCATGTCGGAGTAGTTCGAGCACCCGAGGGCGGCACCGAAGTACGAGTACAGGTGGGTGAGGAGCCCGCTGAAAAGAAACCCAAACCTCAGAACAGCTCCCCTAAAACTCGTAGCAGCGGACTCACTACTGGTTCGACGACGAGTTCATAGCTGGCATGTTCTTCATCAGCGGCGCAGCTCCGCCGCCGTCGAGGAAGTTGACCGCGGTCGCGGTCCCGTTCACGTTCGAGCTCGCGAGCGCGCCGGTGAAGTACTGCGCGAGGTCGACCTTCGTGCCGTTGAACGTCGCGTTCGCGGACAGGATGCCCGGGACGGCGTTGTGGTTCGGCTGCGTGTAGTTCCCGATGACGGCCGTGTTCACGAGCAGCGTGAGCAGCGTGTACTGCGTTGTCGCGTTCGACGTGTTCAGCAGCGCCGTGGTGTAGTAGTCGCTGCGGCGGCGGGTTAGATGTGGACCAACGCGTGGAGGAGGGGAGGGGGGCTTACCAGATGGAGGTGGTGTTGGGCCGCTGGGCGACGGCGCCGGTGGCGACAGCAGCCAGGGCAAGGAGGGATCCGAACAACATTTTGTTTTTCGTGGGCGGGGGGGTATGAGAGTAAGAGGGTGGGAAGGACAGGAAGTTCTTGGGGTGACGAGAAGGCGGGTGGGGTATTTATACGCTGGCGGGGCTGGTGTGATGATCGGCGCTGGGAACCAATATTAATATGGAATTCGTTTTTGCGGCGCTGTGATTGGCTGCCGAGTTAATTCGCGGTGGCGTGTTCGTTCGAGGGGAGTGCACTCCTCGATCGGTCGGCGTCCTCGGACAGGCGATCATTTAGTTAGCCTCCCTGCATTCCATCTTGATTTTCCTGCACGCGTCTTGGAATTATTCGCCTGCCTCGACGAGGCAGGACGCGTTTTTTGCAGCATATATGCTGGTACTGGCGCGTTGCGGTCCGGCGAGGAGGTGAGCTTGCGTGTGCGGTGGGCCTGGGGAGGGCCATCGACGAGGGCATCAGGAGGTGGATCGTGCGGGGGGGAGGATCGACGGGCCCTGTAAACATCCGAGAAGCCCGAGTGGTTCAACTCCTTGCTTGCTTTTGCCCCTGCGGTAATTCTCGACCATCCTGCGCACAACTGTCCCCAAACTGTGCGCCTTACGAATAGCGTAAGCTCGCGCTGAAGCAAGATATGAATATCTTCGCCCAGCTGCAGCGCGCGCAGGTCTGGAGACGTTCGAAGCGGAACTTCAACCAGGTACGGCATGCCTTCGTCACGCGGATGTATGCGGGGAAAACGCATTCGATCACTCCAATTTGAAATTGTGGATCGGGATCATCACCTCCTTTGGGCGAGGAATAGTCTTTTCCCCCGCCTCGAAGGCCTCATCCAGCCGACGCGCTACAGCAGGATCGCTGCTTCCAATATTAATCTCCGAACCTCGAAGCACTCAATTTTCAGTTGCGTAGCTCGACACGGCGCAGCGATTCACGCACGCGAAATAGACAGGCGAAGACCCAGAAAATTTCTGCGCAGTTTGCCTTCAGTACACGCGTTCCAGGGTGCCATCGCGTCAGGGCGTTCCTCGATATCAACCTTCGAAAGGAGATGATCGGCCATCCCGGCTGGAACCCTTCGGCCAGCTGCGCGGCACGGCATGTCTAGTGATGTCATTAGAGTTGGCGGTGTTGTGATTGGCAGGCTGAATGTGCTCAGTCGCCTCTTGGCCTCTCGTGAGGATGATTTTAGCAGCCAATTTGCTAATTAATTTGGTGGTTGCGGCTCATAATTACAATCGAGCTAAATCCAAATACTCCATCATGCAAACTTCATGGCGTGTGACTTAGAAGTAGAGCCTGAAGGCAAAAGTAGCAGGCGAAAGGTAAAGGGGACCATGAGCTTCAGCAAGCTGCCATCCCGTCAGGGCGTTCCTCGATATCGAATTTGTATCGAACTGTGAAGGGAAGATGATTGGCCATCCGGCCATCCCGGCTGGGCATCGGCTAGAGTCTGACTGACGCCACCTTGGACGGCATGTCAGGTGATGCTGTGGAGTTGGTGGCGTCGTGACAATTCATCGTCAGACTGGCCAGCCTCTGGTCCACCATCCATGGATGCCCCCCATACTACGCGACTGAACACTCGCCGAGCAGGCTTGAGCACTGCGCTGCTCGTTCCTCCATTCCCAGGATAAGGAAGATATCCCTAGCATACTTGAGTGGGATTTCCGCGTCTGTGGGTTTGGTCTGGGCAAGTAGAGTACATCCCAATAACTGGGAGCAACAAGCTTCTTTGAAACGGTCTCCATTCTTGACAGACTTTTCGCGAGCTTCCGTCGCCATGGACATCGCTTCAGGGTAATTCTTTAGTCTGTAGTGGATCTCGCCCAGCAGACAGAGACACTGCGTGACGATGCGATCGGTTTCGGTTTCAGCGTACTTTTCCTGCATGTTCAGAATAGTGCCGACACCTTGCAGGCACGATGCAGCATCAGGGCGATCGTTTATTGCGATAGATTCATCACGTGTGTCGATGCATGCATCAGCGGCTTCAGGTGGCAAACCTTGTATTGGAAGGATGGCCCTCATCTGGACCAGACACTTGGAGGCCCAGATGCGGCTGCCGAGTGAAAGAAATAGTTTTCGCGCCCGGGTGAAGCTCTCCAAGGCTTGAGGAAGCCTGCGACGCGTTTTCAGGATTTGACCCGAGATGGACCAGAATACGGCCTGTGTGCTCGGTGCAGCCGCAGGTACCAGCCCAGCAACTGTATCCAGGAAATCATCGGGTGCATCAATGTGAGCCAGATGCAAAGACATCTTCATGGCAATCTCGAGTACTCTCTCCGCGGGATAGAGCGAAGCCCCATGTTCAATAAGACTGCTAATATTGCCGATCTCGGGCAGGAGAGCCTCCGCAGCGGTTTTGAAATCGGGGCCGAAGCCAACTGCAGTATTGGCGTCGATGAGTTCCCAAAATATATTATACATGCATCGCGCATGCTCAGGGTCAGGTGGATGACACCGAAGCACAAAGTGCCGGATGGGGGACAGCACGCGTATTGTGGCACCGGTCACCTGGATTAGCGCTAGTCTTTGCAGTAGAGTCTTAGCTGAACACGCGCCAGCCAAGGTCCTGCCGATTACACCCAGTCTTTCTTCCCATCGATGCAGACCATCCGGCAGCAAGCAAAGAATGCTCAGCAGCTGTATCGCCCGAGGGTTCTTCTCGATATCAAGCGACCGGATAGAAAGAGATACCGATACTTCAAAGCTCTCGTGTTTGTCCTCTGTGGCATCATCGAGGCGAAGCATTTCGGTTTTTTCTTTCCGCCAGCGTTTGAGCATGAACCTGGCTGAACAGCCAAAACTGACTTGTGCGAGGAGGTGGATCGCAAGGGGGGTGTGATCAAGCACCCTCAAGAGCTCACCCAACCTTCTGCTTTCTTTCTTGGCACAATTACGAAATGCAGGGTTGACAGCTTGGAATATATCCTTGGCGGAAGAAGGGGATATGGGAGGGAGGGGCTCGAAGAATGTCCATCGAATTCCTGGAGGGGGGACAGCGGCGCGCATGGTGAGAATAAGCGCAGCCGAAGGGGCGCTGGCAATCTTCTGCAGGAGGTCCCTTGTAGCACTGTGATTCCTTTCTGCCTCCCAGATAGACTCGAAGTTGTCGAGCAACAGCGCTGTGGGGGGCGCGCTTTTCAGCAACAGATGCAAGGCAGTGATGGGATTCTCTCCAGTGGCCGGCACATGCCCGATTATCTGCAGAATTCGAGAAGCTAGTGCAGCAGCGGAGGTGATGGCGTCACATCCGACGAAAAAGAGACGATCGCTGTATCGAGCAACGACGGCTTCGTCGTGTATTAAGTGAAGTGCTATCGAGGTTTTGCCCAGTCCTCCAGCACCAAGAATAGCGATTCTGGGTCGCTCATTGCATGTCATGATCTCCACGAGATTCGACAAGAGATTTTCTCGGCCGCAGAAGATTTCTGGAGGCAACGGCGGCGAGGGCAGTAGATGATCGCTGTGAGCCCCGGGAGGCGAATGCGGGACGCTATTGACTTTGAGGACAAGTCAGCTGTCTTGGACCTCAATAGCAAGCGGATATGACGCACCTATAGTTTGGTGAACGTTGTAATTGTTGAAGTAATCTCTGCCCACCATCGTAACTTTGTCGTTCCCGGTAGCAGTAAACGAAGGCTGTCCAGATGTGTGAGTTGAGTTTAGGGGCAAGATCTCGAGCTACTCACTGAAGCCATATTCTCGATGACGTTGGATGTACCTTGAACGAATTCCCTCTGGTGAGCATCCTGGTCCGCCATTGGTGCTTTTGTCGGGGGCCCGATATCGTCAGACTCAACGCCGGCCGTATATGGGCTGTTGCTTCGGGTGCGCATGGGGGAAATTGTGTTGCTACGGCTGCAAGATAAGATATCCTTACAGTAATAGACAGGGGGCAGGCACGGGAGCAATCCGTAAGATCGTCTGAACCCCCGTGGGAATCGCCCAATGCGGACAGGCGCTTAGCATCCAACCTGCTGTGGCAACACGACATGTTGTGCGATTCCGCTGCTACATACTCATTCTGGGGAATGTAATTCAGGTGAAATCTTCAAATACATTTAATCTTGCCATATAGTGGCTTTAAGCCGTAAATTTCCTAGTAATGGCATCTAATCTCGCTTTCTCTCCAGTCATTTGTGTAAAATTTGCTCCATAACTTACCACCATCCCCAGGACCCGGTGTAAGTCACTCAGAAAGTTCCAAAGTATGCCTGCACTGTTAATCAAAAATACACAAAGTCGATCAGCTGATAGCACTGCTACAATCCTTGATTCATTGGTCCATTATCTGGTACATGGATGGCTAAAGCGGAATTTTAGATCGTGCGATATAGAACAGCGTCGAAACAACGCACACGTACAGTTAATTGGACAGTAAATACCGCGCTTTGAGCAGTCAATGTCAGTATTGAGGAGGATGCCCGCAAAAGTGCGCGGAGAACAGCAATTATTAACATGATTAGGTATGATAATCCCATACTTTATATCCCAGAGCAGCCATATGGTAATATTCAATAGAGGGTATTTGTTAAGACTTTTTTGCTATTTCGAAAAAAAATTTGAGGCCCCACTTGATTCAAAATGAAGAACATCATACCTGTTGGACCCGCCCCTCTATCCGTCGCGGCTGAGCAATCAAAGTCACTCCAATCAGCACTGATGTTTGCCCGCGTGCGATAGAAAATCCGAGCGTAAAAGCGCAAGCACTGCCTGCATGGAGAGAAGAAAGGATGAGCAGCAAGTGGCCGGATAGCTTTTTTGAGGCCCCACTTGATGCAAAAAGACAGTCATAAATATGCTAACAAATACACTCTAATGTATTCGTAAAATTTACCTGACCTACACTCCCCAGAATGAGTATGTAGCAGCGGAATCGCACAACTTGTCGTGTTGCCACTGCAGGTTGGGTGCTAAGCGCCTGTCCGCATTGGGCGATTCCCACGGGGGTTCAGACGGGTTGATCTTACGGATTGCTCCCGTGCCTGCCCCCTGGTAATAGAAGAATGTAGAAGCAATACTACAGTGTAAGAACCTCATTTTCAGCGCCTCGACTGGGTCCGATCTTGAAATCGCTACTGCACATGCAAAGCTCTATCATTCAATGTAAATGGTGCGTATTCAGAGCCTATTAGTAGTGTAGAATGGTTTATGCAGACCAGTTATAAGCAATTCATTGAACTTTTTTTTCGGACCAGTTGGAAATTGAGACTCGGACCCAATAGACAGCAAAATCGTCATTGCGTGTTCTATGATACCCCAGCGAGGACTACAGGGTTGTGGAAAGCAGAAGGAAGGGTGGGTTATGATGTGAATGTGCTACGGCGGTCGGGCGTGTAGCCTATGCGTCGGTGCGACTTGTATTTCTTGACGGCAATGGCTGTTTCGCGCGTGTTGAGGCCTTTGCTGTGTAATCAAGTCAAGTGAGAATCAGCACAGTATCATATTGGAGAGATACGCACGAGTATGCATCCATATATCGCCAACCCTTGCGAAAGAAACGCCGAACCGTGAGGACGTCGCACATCGCGAGGCATTTCGGCACAAGGATCTTGGCTGTTGTGAATTTACCATCTGATGTGTTGCAATAACCTGCGGCTCGCAAATGTCAATACATTACAAAGAATAGATAGGATATAAAGCACTCACGATACTCCATAAATCCCCAAACCATCTCGATCGGATTAAGTTCACAGTGAAATTTCGGGAGGAACATGCAGACATGTCCCCGACCCTCAACATAATGCTGGAGCATTGGCTTCTCCGTGGCAAAATCCTCCTGCAGTGAGAGAACGCGGTGCATACAACACCAGTTACTCACCGGCTTGGCGGACTCGGGCTCTCGAGCCAATACAAAATCATCAGCCTCCAACGCATCCTCCACACCCAATGCCTCGGCCTCGGCAACTCTGTGTTGTGCATCCTTCTTCGCTTGAGATGTCGAGCAGCTCTTGCATTTGCCGACAACTCTTCCCTTGCATCTGTCAGCCAGCTCGGCCCAGACTGACTCCCGCTCCTGCAAAACCGCCCTCATACCCTTTTCTTGGCCTGCAAGGGGATGTTCCGCGGGATATACCATATCTTGGGACTTGCCTCGAGTGTCAGAGCAACCAGGGCGGGGAGGGGGATTGTTGAGGGGGATAGTAGTGGAGCGCATGCGTCTCTGTTTCCCACCGGGCCCAACATTCATGCTGTTTACGTGGAGAGCGTCTGGCGCGAGTCCCTCATGGGCGGAGGAACAGTCAAAGAGCCAGATCGCGACCTTTTCGGGATGCAGGTATTCGAAAATGTTGATCGCATGTTTCATATGGGCCATCAGCTGATCGAGGTCCCAGTATGGATCATGATTTTTTCCTGGGTAGATAATTTTGTACGCATCTGTGACTTCGAGGCGCTGATCTTCCGGTAACAGGTTCATGGCTGCGACTTGCTCCTCAGAGAGTTTGAGGTGACCTGTGGTCTCGCAAATATATCCACATATGTGAACAGCACGGCCATTCCCTTTTCTCTTGAGAGGCTGTTGATTCTCCTGCATCCAGGCACGGCGCCGACCTTCATTGGTGCTTACAATACACTCATCCTGCGGAACCAAAACATGCTCCTTCTCGCCAGGGCCAAGTGTGGGTGGAATCGGCTCAAGGGTTTCATCATCGTATTGGCACATCAATCTACAATCAGATTTCCGCATCAGCTGAACGATATCATATGAGGTGCTTAATTACTGACCTTTCATACCCTTTCATTTGCTCCAGAAATTGCTTTCGAGCCTCAACAACATCTGGGCGCTCATGCCCATCGAAATACATACCCTTCTTGACATCCTTGCATTGATAACCGAGTTTGTGCAACCATTTGATTGCAGTGCGCTCGCAAATTGTGCTGTTCCCGGTCATACCCAAATTTGGAATAATGACTTCGTTGACGTGTCGACAAAGATGTGATGTTGTGATGGTGCCGAGATTCTGGGCAGCAAGATATCGCCGCACAGCATGTACAACATCCTCATTGTCAAGAAGTGTATACCGACTGTGGTGTTTATTTGCCGAGGAGGGCGGCAGGCACTGGTGCTTCAAGAGAAAAGCCTCATTATATCGTATCTGGCGCGCAAAGTACGGTCCTTTGCCCATCCGAGCCGCAATAGCAAGGCTGGCATTGAGGCATGGTCTTTTACACTTCGGATGGGCCCTGTAGCGAGTGCGAAGCTTGACATATTCTGTCACAGCCGTCAGTTGAGTCATCATTTTGATAGTTCGTCCTGACTTCAGCTTCTTGACCATTTTCAAGCAGCTCTTTGCAATCAGAAATATGTCTTTCGGAGTCTCAAGAAGGTCCTCGTCATGGATATCAAGCCATTCTGCTGCTTCAATATCCGCTGCCGCTTCCATTGGAGCAGACTCGGAATTCTCAGTGGCATCCGGCTCAGTGACATCCAAACAACTTGCTTCACGTTCGGCAACCTTTGACCGATACAATGGTAAGTTCTTGTCAGATTCTGATTTCAGAAGGAACTGACCTCGATTTCATCATCTCTGATGCCCACAGCATTCCCCAGCCCATGGATATCAATGTCGTTCATTTGGGCCATGCAAAAGTCAATCATATCCAGGGTGTGTTCCGGAAAAGGATCGAGTGTGAGGTCATCTCGGTCAGCATCATAACCATCATCCGGATCCATCAGTTGCTCATTCTCCAGCCTTTTCTCCTTCATGGCATTGAACATGCCATCTATCTTCTTACAGCCTTCTGCTGCCTTCCGAAGATTTGCTGCCTTGTGAAATTTGGTTGATCGAGCATCCCCTGAGTAAACAAGTGGCCGGTTGCGTTTCAGCTTCTGAAAGCACTGTAAGTTGTAATTGTGCATTTTCGGAATAATCCTCTCACAGCCTTTCCAGGAATGTCGCCCAGATGCTCGGGTAAGATTGTGCGGAACAGTGTCTTTGTTGCCGTGACAGATTCATCTGATGAAACTTCACCTTCAGATTCATCATATGTGGAACCCGAGTCTGAGCCACGAGAAGCAGATTTGAAGACTGAGGAGTCTTCTCGCTGCTGCTTAGCTTGCGCAGATTTCTTGCAGCGTCGAGGCATGTATACAAAGCAGGGTAGAGTGTTTCGGAACTAATATACGATTTTTTCACCCCAGAATTTGAGACTCGGGACCAATAAAATCAAAACCTCAGATTTTGCGTATTTCAATATATCAAGAAGGTCTATGAAGACGGGAACCAGTTTGGGGCTGTAATTTTTTCTCTACATAGGCGTGGACGCTGAGGTTCTTACACTGTAGGCGCACACACAGCATATCGTGTCAAGTGCCTCGGCCCTATTCGGCTTTCTACATTACAATCTCAGCCAAGACGTCACATGCAGGCTGGGCTGCTCGTGCGTCCGGCTGGGAGAGCAGCACCCCGCAGCATTTACGCGAGGCTTGTCGGAATAACTGGAAGGTACATTGAATGCCAGCGGATCAAGGTGATGCATATGATCCACTTGAAATAATTTACGTGTTCAACTTGGCCCAGAATTGCTTCTACATTTCGTAGTGCTCATGCTCCTGTCAATCGGCCTACGTCCAAAAGTCGGCCGTCCTTGAACAAGTGATAAGCTGGGATAGGTTTTGGCCCCGCTGGGCGAAGTTCTGCCCACTCTCCGATACTCAGATTGGGTGGAAGGACTAAAGATGCGAGATATGCGGCTCCTAAGACTCCCCCAAAACCGTGTGCGAAAACTTGTAGAATAGTATCGGTGATGGGGTCATAGCTCACAGACGGTACCTGATCGGTGGCTTCCAATCTACCTGGTGATGAAATGCTTGAGTCAATGGTGGAGTTGCGGGTGAGGGGCGAACTGCTCACCCTTGAGGAACTTTTCCAAAATATCGTCCAACCTTTTTCCGGCCTCCTTCTTGATGTCAGGCTTACGCCTTCCGGTCTTGGGGTCCTCTTTCAATATATCCCCAAAGCCATCGCCGCCACCGACCATGTACGAGAGAGTGGCTATTTTGTAGCTTGGGCCATCCTCACTGTTGTGCACCGGGGTTCCCCGTTCATCGTTGGCATTCTGGATGGGATTCGTGGCCAAATCCGCAATTTCTTCATCAGTCAGCATCCATACGCCTGTCAGAGGATTTTCTTTGAGGGCAACTTTCCGCGAGTCCCAAGTCACCCGAAAGCCGGATATCACTGGGAAACGTCTGTATATAATGCGAATCAGCTCTATACTCTGATAACACCACAGATAACGTCTTACCCCGCTTCTCCGGGCCACTTTGAAAAAGCGTGGTTCATGGCAGCCCAGATGTCGGCTCCTTTGAGGGACAAAACCATCACCGATCCTGGAAATGGAACGAGCTCCATCATTCCCGCCAAATCTACACACTCTTGAAGATGATAGAGCATGTTGAAATGAGAGTGTTATCGTTGAAAAAGGAATCGAGAACAGTACCTTTGTCAGACGGCCAATTTATATCTCGAATGCTGCCCGCGCCTATGATCACGCCGTCGACTCGACCAATGCCCGGACGCCTATTGTAGCACGGAAGAATGATGTCTGCGACCCAGTTGCAGACCATAGACTTGCGAGTCCCGTATGTTAGATAGACTAAATAGCCCTCAATGTTAAGGATTTCGCACCTCGCCTGTACGCGTGATCTTTTCGATGGTTTGGAAAGGCTTATCGAAGCGTCCCATGAGCTCCGTTTCACCCTTCGGGACTTGTTTGATGATCTCATCCCAGATCTCTGCTACGTCTTCATCGGGATTCACAGTCTTTGTTGCAATATGCTCCCCTGTTTGATCAGAAGAATCAGTCAGTTGAATAGGTAATCAATTAAGGGAGGAGATATGAGAGCGGACCCTTAATGCCCCTGATAACTTTTCTCCGGACGCTGCCTTCGGGAGTGTCCTCAAGATTCAATGTCAGGTCGCTCAAGTCGTAGAAGTTAGTCCCACTCTTGACGACAAGGACACCTTCGCCTTCATTTTCGCGCCCGGATTCTCCGTGGCGGTTGTCCCATGTCGAGATTCCCTTCGAGACATAGTAGAAATGATCATGACCTTGGCGTTGATATAATGGTCAGCATCGAATCATTGGAACAAAATAACAAGCCGCTAACCTCCAAAAATAATATCGAGCCCGTGAGTCTGGCAGAAAGGCTCAGTAGTTGATGAGGATTTGGCCGCCTCGTCCAACGCATCCTGCGCCGCGGGCGCTAGGGCATTGAGTTCACGTGCCAGAGTCAAGTCCTACTGCCGTAAGTATCTCCCTTATCTAGCACGAGACATGACCACTTACGCTGGATAGGCTAACAGGGCGTCAGCGACACGTAACATGACAAGCAATAACCGCTTACCTGGCATGTGTGAGTCCAATAACAATATCGCATTTTTCTACATTTCGTAGGTACGTCGAACACTCCAGGCCAACGTCAACGATTTCGTCGAGCAATATGCCTGTTGCCTCAGGATTTTGCGGGTCGTATTTCGCATTGGTCCATTGAGTTAAAGAACATTCGTACGAATCCCTAGATCCATATAATTACATTCAATAATGGGCACGATAAAAACGAATTCTCACTTGTCGTGGAGGCCCACAATACCAATGCGGATCCCTGAGCGTTCAATGACGATATGCTGTTTGAACGGAACACTGAGCGGGAACTTGTTCTCTACCGAGCCTTTGACATTCGCCAAAAGCCATGGCTAGCGTACTCGATAGTTAACCTCATCATCTTAGAATAAAAGCCACAATAGATTCGCACCTGACCCGCCTGGGAGCTTTCCTTAAGTAAAACCTCCATGCGCGCATAACCTTTGAAGATGGGATATTCAGTGTATATCTCATGCAAGAAAGTCCTTATGAATGACTCACTGTGATCTAACTCGTGATTGCCTAAAAAATGTGAGCGTCACTTGGTGCAATGAGCGCGCTAAAACAGAAAGTCACCAATGACCGAAGCATCGGGTTTCAAAACATTCAACACGTCGACCTAATATCCTTTTCAAATCAGATCCCAAAGCTCCGTTCAAACGGAATTACCATAATCTTGCCCTCAGTCAACGTACTCAATCGCGAGCCCCCGAAGGCATCGCCTGAAAAGAGCTGCAGAGTGTGATCTTTCTTACGAGAGCGAAAAGCAGTGAAGAATTGAAGCAAGGGGTAATTTTCTCCCTTGGGGATCACATGATAGATGTCGTTATAATGGAGGATGTGCAGAGAGGACATGTTGGTGAGTGCTGGCACTGGGTGACCAACTCTTGTAGTATTTATGTCTTCCCTGGGCGCCTCCAAGCATATTTCTACAGCGTGATAGGAACACCAGATGTCAGATAAGAATCATGAACGCGGCAGCTCAGTGCGGAATGCGCTTATCGCCGAGAGCAACGTGGTGGGCTCGATAAAATACAATTTCGACCACTTTGGAGTGAGGCGGGGGCCCCGAATTGAAAGCATATCGAGTTTGATGAGCGGACTTTCCAAGCTCTGCTCGAACGGCAATACAACGAGCAAGTCTCAGTGGTTTCAGCAAACAAGCAGAGGTTAGTCATGTCCTGTTTGGGGCCGACTTTTCCCCACTCGCTCCAACATGTCACGGCGCTGGCGCAACGCCGCTTTTCCCGTTCGAGGCACAATAAATGGAGCGGCAACTTGAGAGGAGCGAAGATACCAAGGAAAGAGGCACTGGGTCATGTGTCAGGGGCGTCAGGTCTGGATCGGAGTCACTGGTGTGTATTACTCTGTATTGGTACACGCGCTTGGAGCTGTTGTGAGCACGTCAGTTCCATTCGATGGCTTTGTTTCTTGCGAGAACGCTATTCAACAGAAAAGAACCTTCCAGCCACAACGGTGACTGTCATCGGCAGCGACCTTGATTTGGGAGGCTTCGCGATACTGGCGCGCCAAACATCCAAAAGATCTTCGTTGACTACAATGACTTCAATCCTTGGGATAAGAATCCAGTACCTTCACGTAACAGAGCAGCATCCAGAAATAAATCACTTTTGTTCTCAAGCAACATCGCCGGGAAGCATTTGGGCTGCGGGCAGCATGGGAGAGGAAAACAAGTGGCAGTGAACGAGCAAGCGCCCGCGGGCGTTCTGCATCTGTCCTCGCCACGTGTCGCCGCTGCAGAAATTTCCGTGCCGCCTTGCTTGTCACCCAGACGCGTCACCAGCGATGGCCTCCAACCCCCTGCTCCCCCCGCTATTCGCATCCGGCAAGGAGCCCCTCCCGCCGGGCTACACCGAGGACGACCGCGCGGCCATGCTCCAGGCGAAGAAGACGCAGGACTTCATGACCATGGCGATGGAGTCGTGCGTCGCGAAGACGGTCATGGCCGCCGGCGGAGGTGCGCCCTTCTTTCTTCTACATGATATAGCGCATGCTGACAGACGTTTGTGCCGGTAGGTTTTGCAATTGGAGGGCTGTTCTCCCTGATGTCCGCGTCGTTCGCGTACGAGGACCCGCTGATGCGCGAGCGCAACGCGACGCAGAAGGCGCGCGAGATCTTCAAGGAGATGGGCAGGAACATGTACTCGAGCGGGCGGGGCTTCGCCAAAGTGGGCGCGCTGTTTGCGGGCACAGAATGCGTCATAGAAGGGGTGAGCACGACTTGACCTGCCTCGGGCGCCGGCCATAGCTGACCATGCGCGCTGGCGTGCAGTACCGGGCGAAGAACGACATATACAACTCCGTTGCGGCGGGCTTCATCGCAGGCGGCGTGCTGGCGCGGAATTCGGGGCCCCAGGCGGTGCTGGGCGGAGGAGTCGCGTTTGCAGCATTTTCAGCAGCCATCGATCTGTTCCTTAGACGAGAAACCGCAGAGTGAGTTCGCCCCCCAACCACCGCGTACCTGCCGCTGACGTGTCCTGCAGCGACGAATGAGCACGAGCACGCATATATGATACTAATTTATTAATCTGCACTGTCATCTACCCACGCATAATCGGATTGCTTCACATCTCGCTCTGCACATCAGCCTGGAAACATGTTCATTATACTGTATCAAGTTCTAAGGTAACCAAGCTTGCCGCTAAATATCCTGATAAGTCAAGGTCCACATAAATACCTTCCGACTCGCATCACAATCCAGTATCTGCCCCAATCCACCCATCAAACCTAACCCCCCAGCAAACATAACCCGCCTGCCAAACACAAGAGCTACCGCACGCGCACCGGCGCCGGGAGCGCATCATACGACGGCGGCGCCTCCCCCACCTCGCTCTCCTGCCCCGACACCAGCCGCTCAAACTGCGTGTTCCGATTATACAGCGTATCTTGCCTCAGCGACGCCATCCCCGCGCCGACCGGGCTCGTCTCCGCGGTGCTCGCCGAGTCCGTCGACGCACGCGACGCGGTCGCGGCGAGCTCGTTCGGGCCGCCGGCGCGCACGCGCGAGCGCGCGCGCAGCTTCACGCCGCACGGGCACGTGCGCGGGGCGGCGGGCGCGTCCGCGGAGTCGAGCAGGTCGGTCGTGTACCGCGGGAGCGCGGTCCACTCCGGGTTGCAGCGGCACTGCCATCCCCTTGTCAGCTACACGTATGCAAGAGGGAAAGAGGGGAGAGGGGGAGGGGGCGTACGGAGAGGATGTGCACGGGCGTCTGCACCACAATATCGAACAGCTTGCGCTTCCCCGTCTTCGGGTCCATGTGCGCGTCGTCCCCGCGCTCGACGCGGAACACGATCTTGAGCGTGTGCTGCACGACGATGTTGCTCGCCTTGTTCCGGTTCGTGAAATGCAGCACACTACAAGAAGCTGGCAGGGGCAAATCGAAGGCGAGCGCCCACGGCCCCGGGCCCATCAGGCTCGAGGCGAGCGCGGAGGGGTCCTCGTCGCGCCCGAGCACGGCGCGCAGGGGCGAGTGGCGGAGCGCGTCGGGGTCGTCGGAGTCGAGCGGGAGGATGGGCCCGCCGTCCTTGGTGTCGAGCTTGAGCGAGAGCAGCGGGTGGCGCTGCACGGCCTCCGTGCGCGCGATGCGCTTCATCTGCGTGTAGTACTCCGTTTTCTCTGCCATGCCCCCCATCGTCAGCCCACAAACACTCTAGCAGCGGGGGGATGGGGGGAGGGGAACGCACCTTCGAGGATGACGGAGATGCGGTGCACCCTTGCCTTCGCGAGCGGGAGCATCGTGATCTGCACGGGCATCCTTCCCCCAATATAAAAACTGCGCCCGCTCACCGAGATCAGGTACTGCAGCTGCCCGTCCCACTGCCTTTCCACAATAATATTCTCGTTCTCCTCCGTGTCGTCCTCCCCGGGGCACGCAATCAGCACGACCTCCCTCACCGCGGTCAGCTTCGGGGCGAACGCGCCGGGGCGGTGCACCTGCGCCTTGAGGCGCCACGCGACGGACCCGTAGGCGCACTCGAGCGTGGGCGCGGCGGTGCCGGGGAGCGCGAAGGAGATGGGGTACGTGTACGTGCCGCGCTTGAACTCGCGCCACCCGTCGCCCGCGCCCGCGTCGCCGAGGAGCTTCGTGAACGCGGAGCGGCTGCGGTGCTCCCTCTCCTTCTCCCTCTCTTTCTCCCTTTCCTTCTCCTTTTCTGCTGCTTTTTCTGCAGCCCTGTCCTTATCGGCGGCCCTGGCGTGCGGCGACACATCCCGACTCCGCCCCCCGCGCCCGCGCTCCCGCGAGACCGTCGCGTTCCGCTGCGCCCCCGCCCCCGCCCCCGTCGGCGAGCGCGAGCGCACGCGCTCCTTGAGCCCGTCGAGCAGGCTCGACGCGCCCGCGAAGCTGAAGCGCGCGTGGCGCCGCCCGCGGCCGTCGTCCACCGGCGAGGGCGCGGCGGTCGTGGGCGGGGTGTGCGCGGGCGGGGTGAGGCGCGTGGGGGTGTGCGCGGGGGTTATGTGCGCTGCGGGCGGCGTGAGGGCGGGGGGCGGGCCGTCCTCGGGGACGTCCTCGATGGAGGGGCGCCGCGAGAGGGGCACGTCGCGGAGGGAGTGCATGCTCGACGAGGAGGAGGTGACTACTGGCGTGCGGCCGGCGTTGCGGGGGTGGGAGGGGCCTGTATGCGTGTGAGTTAATTAGTGTGTGGGGGAGGGGGAGGGGGAGGGGGAGGGGGGGCTTACTGCGCTGGTCGATCTCGAGCTGGCGCAGCGCGGTGCGGAACTCCTCGAGCGTGTGCGCGGGGTCGGCCGCGAGCGCGTGGGTGTGCGAGTTCCGCGAGCTCGAGCCGGGGCGCGTGAGCGCGCGGGGAGACTCAGTCTGCGGGGTGTACGGCGGCGTCGGCAGCGCGGCCTGGCTCTCCTCATACGACACGGGGTTCCGCGTGTAGTTCGCCGCATCGACGCTCGCGTGCCGCGCATGGCGCGCCGTGGTATCACGTCCCCTGACGGGCTCTTCCCGTGGTGTGGAAACACCACTAGCATCGCGCGACGGCCGCTCGAGCTCGTCGTCGTCGTGGTGCACGGCGAGCCCGGGCCCGATGGACGCGTTGCGGCGCGCGGCGGGCGCCTCGCCCGCGCGGAAGAAGACGGTGGAGGCCGTGAAGATCTTGTGCTCCTCGGAGACCTCGATGCGGCGCGAGCCGACGCCTAGGGGCTGGGCGCTCAGCCGGGGCCAGACACGCTTATATGGTGGGATACTCACCTTCGGGCCAGGAGGTGGTGGCCTTGCCCTGGAGCTCGAGCTCGATGCTGGATATGCGGGTGGGCTTGGTGATCTCGAGGGTGAGGAGGCCGCGGAGCATGGAGGGGCGGTCGCTGCTGGCCTGGCGGCCGGTGGGGTCGTTGTTGCGGAGGAAGACGACGGACTCGGTGAGCCGTATCGACACGGAGTTCTTGGACATGGTGCTGTGATCAGCGTCCGGCGAGGAGGAGAGCTGGTGGTGGGGGAGGAGAAGACTTTAATGAGGGGCGGCGTGCCTGGCGCAATCGAGCAATGTGCGCCGGTCGGGCCCTCATCCGACCAGTACCGGCGGCTATCTTACCGCCCCCGCGCCGCCGTGTGCTCCAGCCACCATTCTCCTCATATGCCACGCCTATTCACACGTTTTACGTCGCTCCTGCACCCATTTTCATCTCGCTTCAGACACATCCACGTCTCAATCACAGATCCTGCCCGTCAGGATTAACTCTGCCCCTGCCCGATACTGTGTATTTCCCTCGCTTCGTCGTAAAATCAATGATGAGGCCGTTTGATCACGAAAGGCAATAACCTTAAGGCCCGCACGGCCATTTCGGGGCCCCGCCGAAGACGCACACAATCGCGAGGATGGTGCCCGATGATGCGTGTCTGGCCCCTGCGCTGCGCACATGCCGCTCGGCTAATAAACGCAGGCCAGAGCGGTATCGTCTGCCCAGCTGCTTCCCTTCCATTTCTCCGATGTTGTTGCAATTGTGTGTAGTAGTGCTTCGGCCGAGCAGATGCGAGCAGCGTGGGCGGGAACCAGGGTGGTTCCGAGGGGCAAGGACGCCGGCACCTGTCCGCCCCACGGGACAATGCCCGGGCGCCACGATGGCGAAGGATCCCACCCCCGCCGCAAAGAAGCACAGGCTTGCGATGCACATGCACATCAAACTCACAGACGTATGTTTTTTTTTCGTCCACCTTTCGAAGTCGAAGTCGCCGAATGCAAATTCCAAATACCCCAAATACCCTTCTTCCCAAACTGTCCTCCATCAGCCTCTATTCCATATACCTATCAGATGACAGCACGCCCCCACCTTTCCGCCTCCCCGAATTCGTTTATCGGCCATTCTACTGTATAGGAGGCGCATTGGCCAGGAACGCTATGAGTCAATGCCGCCACCGCGTGATCACAGCCACACGAACAAGGAACCTTGAGGATAACGCAGGCTCGGAACGCAGGAACGCCCGGAACGCGATCCACAGGCGTAACGCTGCATTTTTCAATTCTATTAGAATTTTTTGCTATCCTGAGGCCCGACTCGCGGGCCTGCAACGCGGACGAGGTGTTTGAAGTTCGAACCTGCGGCCCGAGCTTGTTCCGCCCGACGACAGGCTGCACGTTCCTGCAGTGTGCACCGCAATGGGGGCGGGATGGATCAGCCACCCGGCGCATGTGCGCGGCGGTTCGTGTCTGGACTCTGCGTAGCCTACGCGATTGCTCTGTGTGGGCGCGAGATGGAGATCTCCGGCTGGAACCAAATTGACCCAAGCAATTTTGCGAGAGAAATTTGCGACTACAATAGAACGATACATGCGTGTTTCGCGCTGTGTTTGAGTGTGCATGGCCTGTCGATCTCGGGTACCACCACAGTCTGGTGGGTTTCGCTTCGTTGATTTGGCGTGTAATTAGGCAGCCCGGTGCGGCATCCTAACGCTCGGCGTTGCGCGGGTTTTTCGTTGATTGCACTGCTTATACGAGTATGTTTTCGTTCGAGGCAGTTGGTGTATTTTTACTGGGTTGAAACTTGGTACAAAGAGAAAAGGTGTACGGTGGGCTCACGCCACTCCCCCGCCGCCGCAACACAAAGCCTAGCACGCACCGGATCATAGTGCTGATATTTATTGCGAGCCTCTTCCCCGAATTTCTTGACGTGGTGTGAGTGTCTGATCATGAGCCATATTGGCCGGCGCCGTGGAGTGAAGAAACCCTGGACCACACGCATTTATAGATACGGTGGAACCCCCATCGTCGCTCTCGCAGCCTCTAGAAAAGCACACGAGCGGATAAAGATAGGCAGCTCCTCTTAGACTCAAGGAATTGCCAACGAGACTCGAGCCATGGGCGAAGAAGCGAGCGCGCACAATGAACCCCGCGAAAGGTGGTCCGGCGTTAGTAGGAGGACATACTCGCTTGGTCGATTTTGGCGGCTCTGTGCGCCATCCTGCCTCGGCCTTCGCGAGTGCTCGATATTCACTATACCATATACAACACAATTTCTCCAGGGCGGGTTCCAGACATCCCACTGGACGCTGCAGAGGGTTCGTGGCGATGTGGCGGGTCGTCGCATATGCATCTTCTCCGACGCGGCACAAACCGTCCCCACGCCCGGATCATCAGCAAGATATCTTACGCTTGACATTGTTGCTGGGAGCTTTTGTTGATACTGTGCGAGCATCTGAGCGATATTGGCTGGCGCTGTGAAATGGCCAAATTCGAAATTGATAGAACCCCCCTGATTGCTCTCGTGGACCCTAAAAACACCTGAGCGGATAGATTAGTCCTCGTATACCTGAAGGAATAAGCCAGAAACGCTCACTGCCACTGCTCGAAGAATCCGAACCGAGCTTGCACAGCGAGAGGATGGTCCGGCATCAGTAGCAGAAAATGTGGCGACGCGTCTGCTCAAAATTGTCGATCCAGCCACGTGCACCCACCTCTCTTCCCCATGCCTCCGCCGTCACCAGCCGGGCTCGCCCTCCAGGCCATCAAGAACTTCCGCCTCAAGGAGATTCGCGCACCGCGCTACAAGGTGCTCACCCATTATCGCGCGCCCATTCCCAAAGCCGTGCCGTCCACCTCCAAGGCGGCCGACGCAGCGAAAGATGCAACGGCCGCCCCCCCTGCAGCAGACGCAGCAGACGCGGTGAAGGCGCACGGCCAGCCGAACCCGTTCCTGCCGCGCTTCAACGTGAAGACGGGGCGCTGGGCGCCGGCGAAGTACTCCCTGCGCGCGCAGGCGGAGCTCATCAAGCACGCGAAGCGCTCCGGCACCGTCGCGCTCCTCCCCCCCGGCCCCAAGATGGACGAACTCGACATCCTCACGCACGTCTCTTCCGCTTCACCCCCACCCAGCGCCGTGCGCAAGGCCCTGTGGGCGCATAAGGACGCGGTGCAGTGGGAGGGCGCGCCGAAGGCGAAGGTGGCCGGCGCGGAGATCGGGAACCGGCTGTACGCGGGCAAGCGGCGCATGTTCAAGGGGCACAAGTGGGAGCGCACGAAGGCGGCGGTCGAGGTGCGCCGCGCGATGCTGCTCAAGGACATGCCGAAGCGCATTGTGCGGTACAAGGGCGTGAGTGCGCTGTTTTGCTCGGTGTTGGGGGCGGGGCTGACGCGCGTTTTAGTACTACCACAGGAGACGCCCGGATCCGCTGGGCCCCGCGAAGGTGGCGAAGGCGGCGAAGCTGCCGTTCTAGATTATTTCGCAGCTGCGTATGTGCTGTTAATGTCACAAGCTTTTTGGTTGCGCTTTTGTGTGTCGTTCTGGCAGCCAACTTCGACAGGCTGAGAGTCTGGACGGTTTCGTCAAGCGGTTTTGCTGGATGGGAAAGTCTCCGGGCTAGCAAGTCGACTACGGCGATGAAGCAACTCAACTCTCTGGCATGCACGCAACGATACCCTTCTGATTTGCCTGCAACCAAGCAAGATGCATCATTCTGCTGCTGACCATATCTTGGACCAGACTTTCATTTCCGACACGACTGCCTGCAACAGCTGATACCAAAGTGTTGCAACCTGTCGTCGACACGCCCCTTTCCCAGTTACTCACCGCGCTTCTCAGACACGGAGCACAAGCGTGGCCCAGCTTTGAGGGTCGTCCTTTGCTTGCGTAGTGTCAGTACCAGGGGCACGAGCATTGCTATCCTGATATCAGAACGAATGAATGCATTTCTGTCATCTAAAAGAATCAAGATACGGCTAAATGGCGTGTCCGTGGCACATTATGCAGAGCAAATTAAGTACATCCCGCGTCACAAGAGCGAGAAAAAAGCAACATGTAAGTTCCGTGCAGCACACGGCGACAAACCCACACCTGCACCCCTGTCCAGCCAGGCGTTGCCCCTCTCAGAGGCAAAGCGCGCCCATCGCCACGCCCACCAGTCCCACACCCATAGCCACCAACGCCGACCCGCTTCCTTGCCTGCTGAGGGCCACCGCTGCGCCGGTCTGCGTCGGCGTGCTCGATGCCACGCTGCTGCTCGCAGTCGTCGCGCTGTTCGGCGCCGTGGTGGTGGACGCAGCCGAAGACGACGACGAGACCGACGTGGATGTGGGGGTGGAGGAGCTGATAACGCTCGACGTCGAGGTGATGGTCGGCTTGGGGAAGGAGAGCGACGGGCTCGCGGACGCGACGTTGCAGAACTGCTGCGAGAGCTTCTCCGCGGCGCTGAGCTCGGAGGGGCAGGTGACGGAGATGCAGGCGACGATGGCTTTGGGGAAGGTGCTGCTGCCCCTGTGGAGCGGAACACTCATCAGCACCGCTAAAGCAAGAGGGCTGGGAAGGAACGCACTTTTTGCAGAAGCAGTTCACGTCCACTACACTGGTGCAGTTCGATCCTGCGATCGCGCTTTCGAGGCAGTTGGTCACTACGAGCGGAGGGGGTAAGTACGTTTGTTTGGGTGCGACGCGGATCTTGCAGCAATGCCCGCGCGTGAACGCGGTTTGAATTATCTATCCACAAGCAATATTACTTACCGCATGAAGGGACCCCGCTCAAGCTGGGATATTGCGCCGAGCTAGTGGACGTAGCCGATACAGAGGAATTTGCACTGGCGGATGAGTGTGCGGTGATGGATGAGCCCGGGACCGATGCTGGAGGTGGTACGAGTGACGCGGACCCCAATGCCGAGCCCGCCCCAAGTAGGAGAGACACTTGTAAAACACAGAGAGAGAGGCTGGGTGAGAAATACTTCATGATGATTATGGATGGGACCAAGCAGATATGAGGGCGTTAAGAAAAGAGAACCGGTTCCGGACCTCAGAGATACGGACGAGGATAGCAAGGACTGTAAAGGAGAGCAATAGGGGAAAGCGCAGGTAAAGCGTCGTTGCGCGATGAAATTGGTTGTGCTAGCACAAGAAGAGCCACGTGCGTTCCTTGTGGCGCCCGGCGGTAACAAAGTTTGTACATTCAACCACTACCTCGTTGGTTGTTTTCCTCGACCTGCAGCCTGGACAATCAACCCAGCTATCTAACTCAGTTCCCTCGATATGTGTGCCAACTCACATCTGTTATTGTTCCAGTTTTCAACTTGCATTTCACAGATCAAATCGATCGGCGTGACGCACAACACTCGGCGATAAGCAGACTTGTGATTGTCTGATTCTGCTCCATCGTCCTTTCCTGTCTATCGTCTAAGCGCCTATCTTCTCTCTCTCTCCTTGGAAGCGGGCAGCGAAAGCCATAACCCTCAACTTTAGTAGCCGATCCATCACGAATGACTCAATTGACAGCAGGACCTAGGGTTTCCTCGGTCCACATCCTCCATTACAACGACGTATACCATATCATCCCCAATGGAGAAATACACCCTCTGCTTCAATTCTACACCGTCTTCCGTGCTCGCCAGAAGGAGCAGACTTTGCAGCTCTTTTCAGGAGATGCCTTCGGGGGCTCTCGTTTGAGCACTATGACGGAGGGGATGGTCATGGTACGTTATATGCATGCGCTAAAGCTCTGGAGACTGATGTCAGAGTACTATCAGGTGAATGTGCTAAAGAAATTACAGCCACATGCTTCGGTCATTGGTCAGCCCTTTCCAGGACATGATTGTTGCAGACGCTGAAACCCATTTGTAAAATCCAGGCAATCACGAGCTGGATCACGGCAAGTGATCGGAATTGTTTCATATCTGAGCTGGTAGCGTGCTCACTGAGCGTGGGCTCTTGGTAGGGTATGACCGCATGGAGGTTCTACTCCAGGAAAGCTCTTCAGCTGGCCAGGTTCGCACACGCTGTCCCTCGCCTTTCCAGCTGATGATAATGGACTGCGACTATGACAGCCGTGGCTTTTGGCCAATATCAAAGGATCATTAGACAATAAGTTCCCTTCTAACGCGCCATTCAAGCGGCACCTTGTCGTTGAACGTTCGGGCGTGCGCATCGGTATCGTGGGCCTCCATGACAAGTGAGCCTACAAAAGAGTAATGTTCGCTTATTTTGCAGACTGAACAGTTGTCAGAGATTCTTATGATTGCTCGCAAACTCAATGGCTCAATGCTGCGTACGATCACGAGCAGCCCGATGCAAAGGGTTTGCTGCTCGATGACATGATTCAAATCGGCCTTGAGTCTTCCCAGTACCTGCGCAATGAGGAGAAATGTGATATCGTGATTGGGATTACACATGCAAGGTAAAAAAAAATATTCATTAGCGAAGCGCTCACAACTCTGACAACAATTTAGCCTTTCAAGTGTAAGTAGCAGTGACTCATGCACAGTGGGATAGTCGAATGCGTATAAATTCTGACGAACTACTAGGATTTGATCCTAGCGCGCGCCCTTCATGCCTTGACGCCTGAGGCACAGGAAGCATTGAACGAGACGGCCAAATGTTCTCCAACCGCGAAATCGTTCAACCAAACTCCCGGTATCGATCTAATTTTTGGAGGTGAGCTTGATTGGCGGATGAATATTTTCTTTCAAGATGCAATTCTGAACTATGAAATAATGCAGGCCATGACCATTTCTACTACATCTCGAAGGGCATCAAGACATGGGCCAACCGCCATGGCAAGTCCGGGCGCGAGAACGAAGGCGAAGATGTGCTCATCGTGAAAAGCGGAACTAACTTTTACGACTTGAGCGAATTGAGGCTGGATCTGGAAGATACTCCAGAGGGAAGTTTGCGGAGAAAAGTCATCAAGGGCGTCAGCGGTATGCTTTGCTATCTCTCACCTGGCTTGGATGGAGCTTATTCTTACATTCACGTAGGCGAGCACTTCGATACAAAGGTCTCAACGCCTGACGCCGATGTTGCCAAGATCTGGAAGGAGATTACCGACCTGGCTCCAACGGGTGAGGACGTGATCATAGGATATTTCGATCAGCCCTTCGAAACGATTGAAAAGATCACGCGCACGGGTGAGGTGTGTCAATAGTTTGGTTAGCGTGCCATATTTGCCTAATCTGAGACACCTCGGGGAGTCTATGGTATGTAATTGGGTTGCAGATGTCGTTCGACCACACTATGATTATCATCCGGACGTCGGCCGAACGGACGGACTTATCATGGGCGCGGGCAGCATTCGTGACTGGCCTTCTGAAAAAGGTATCTGACGTGGCGCGGCCTTTAATGCTCAATTCCTGATCCCAATTCGTTGCCTAGGCCCCAGAGATCTGGGAGGCATGATGGAGCTCCTTCCGTTTTCTGGTGAGGTGGTCGTGCTCTCCCTCAAGGGAGCCGATATCTGGGCTGCAGTCAATCATGCGTTCACTCTTTGGCCCGGGGAAGCCGGGTCGGTATCTCTCCTCCTTGAGGTTGCAAACACTAACTCGTGCGCTGTCTAGGCGATTCCCAGTTATCTCTGGCTTCCGTGTCACTTGGGATTCGCGGCTTCCCCCTTCAAAACGTTTGACGGGTGTATGGATGCTGAGTGATACTGAAATGGTCGATTTGGCTGAAAAACCTGTCCTGAGCTCTGACGACAAGCGCGGAACGCCTGTGGCCAATATTGACGGCGGCCCAAGCTACAAAATTGCCACTCTGTCGTACATGGTCAAGGGCGGCGACGGCTATGGAGATATTCTCAAGGAAGACCCTGTTAAAGGAAGGCGGAAACCTATTGTTAAAGAAGAGGCGGGATATCGCTTGGATGCCATCATGAAGAAATTCCTCAAAGGTGCGTACTTGGTATACGTATCGGGGTCCTATAAATGTTTATTATCATTGCCAGCCCGTTTGCAGGCCACTGAATACATCCCATCCGTGACTTATGATCCCAGCACTAAATCAATACTGCAGGACTTTGCCAAGGGTTTCGGCGAAGACCCTGGTTCAGACGACCTTAGATCTTCAGTCATCGCATCCAATCAAAGCATTGGAGAATGGGCGAAGGCCCGCCCGGGTCCACAACCTGTGCCAGTCTATCATCTATACAAAGACGGCCGCCTCTTGGATGTGGGCCGATTAACGAAAGCATGAACGCCACGAGAAGCAACAAATATCGAACGGACGGCCGTGTGGGTTGCATTAAGCGTAAATATTAGTTCTACCTATAGTATATGGCCTAAATGATGTGGCATGTGTGCGTATGTGCTTTTGATTCGAGCGCCGGAATTTTGGAGATGCTGCGATTGTTCCACGCGCATGTGGAGTCACGGTTGTAGGATGCTACATTTAGTTCAGCTGCATCGTTCCCAAACCGTTCCAGTCGCTAGAGATCTTGCCGGGACTTCGGAATAACACTGGAAGCTGGGCTGAACTATATTTATAGATTAAAACTGCAACCAAACTGCAACTGAAATCTGAGGATCAACAAAGCTTCCACACGCTATACCAACACTACAATAATTAATTATCGTCACCTTGCCCGACTTGTATGGTCACGGTAGGCATCCGAGTGTCGAGTCTAGACGTCTCCGATTTCAAGTCTCTTTGTCTTGCTCTTTGCACACTCTTCTCCTTATTTTCATTGCATGATTCTCTTCGAGGCTTTTCACGTGGTTGAGAATCGTGTGTCTCCGCAAGAGGGTGCAAAATCTTTGTACAACATTAGCCATCATGATTCATGTCGCAGAGCTCTACATGCCTCCCAATTTATTCTAACTCTGTTTTGTCATTGATTGAATATATTTTGGCAGTCTCCAGCACTCCAGGGCGACATAATCCATTGAGGTGGTCAAAGACTCAAAGACCCGCCACAAGCATAACATTGACAAATTGTACTCTGCCACTAATACCACCGGAGTCGATTTTAAATGGAACTTATTAAGTCCGAGTCAGCTTCACTGATACTTAGTGCCCTCACTGGCATGCCCGTTCTCCATTGTAACTGCACCTACTACTCGTCTAGAGCTTGGCCATACGAGAAATTCAAGATGCGGCATAACTTGAGCCCGAAGCTTATAAGATAAAGCTGATCACGTCTGGGGAATTCAGTTGAAATTTTACTCCGGTTTGATAGCTCACATACTAGTACAGCCCTACTGCCTAGAAAAACCCCAGCTCTGCTCAAAATGTGTGAAGTTATCACGCTATAGATGCTATTACTTGTGTTTTTGATCTGTTTCCTCGGTCTTATCGATCAAGATATCTACGCCATAACTTCATTGGAAAACGGGAGTCATTACCAACCTCGTGGGTATGTCCTATTCTTGGGTCGAGTGCTCTTCTCGCCTGTGCCATGGTGCTTCTATACAAGCTTGTCTGCGCTCGCACCACCACGGATCTCGGCTGTAACCGAAATGTTAGAGCCGGTACCGGATAAAATCCGACAATCAGCACCTTATGCATGCGCATACTTGCTTAATCATCGCGCGTGGTGCACTCTGTCATGCAGATCAGACGAGTTTAGCATAAACTGTAGGCTTTCTATGGGGTATGTTTGAAATAGTTGCTGAGGCTTCAAGAGCAAATGGACTTACTTCTGCAATACTGCGGCTGCTAAAGATGTATAAAAACCTGCGCAGAGTGTCTCTCAAACAGCATCACCATGAAGTTCAATTCTCTCCTCACGTTCCTCGCGACTGCGGTCATAACCCAGGTCTCTGGTCACTGTGAGTCATTCCCTTTGGTCGAAAAGCATGCCTTTTGAAAATGTTATCCAAAATTCCAGACACCTTTCCATCCCTTGTGGTCGGTGGAACGGTAACCACTGCCTGGGAGTATGTTCGCGAGACGAACAACTACGATAGTCAAGATCCTGTGCGTCTGACTCGTGCGAAGACAAAAGTTGTCTCTGACATACATTACAGGTTACAGATATCACAAGCTCGGACCTGCGATGCTACGACAGCGCGACCGCTGGCACAGCGTCGACTGTCACGATAGCTGCAGGCAGTACGCTGGGTATCCAGAGTGATGGGACTATCTATCACCCAGGAGTACGTCGCTATCTCTCAATTACCCTGCGCTCACAGTTTATCCCAATCGTCAGGTTGTCAATGTGTACTTGGCGAAAGCGCCCAGCAGTGGCGTCGCTACCTTTGCTGGTGATGGTGCAGTATGGTTCAAGGTATGGAGCTCAACCGCACAGCTATCTCAGTCAATTTATATACTCCGTAGGTTTACCAAATCTCCGCTGTTACCAACGGTGGCACCAGCATCTCCTGGCCTGCACAAAGTAAGCCAAAAGTCGGAATCCAATTTGCATTGCCTGAACGAGCTTTCATAGACCTCCCCGGTGTCAGCTTCACGATCCCCAAGAACCTTCCCACCGGACAGTGAGTTGCCCTTAGCGCATATTATCGATTCTGGCTCATGTATTTGTAGATATCTGGTTCGCATCGAAGCCATCGCTCTCCACGTTGCATCGACATTTGGAGGTTTGTACTTATTGAATTATCATGCAATTATTTCCTCACTGATTTCGATATGAAGGAGCGCAATTCTACATCAGCTGCGGCCAGATTAATGTGACAGGGGGAGGCAGCGGTACTCCGGGTCCATTGGTCTCGATTCCAGGTGTCTACACAGGCTACGAGCCGGGGTAAGTTAAAAATTGCTGTCACTTATGCCCTCTTCCTGTTGCTCATTTGCTACTCACTCCAGCATCCTGATCGATATCAACTACCCGATCCCAGCGAACTACACCCAGCCAGGACCGGTGAGTCGTTTTGTCTCATCCAAAGTATTTCAAGTGCTCATTCAAACGTTAGGCTGTTTGGACGGGTTGAGCAGCCAATGCTCATCGGCTTACGGCTCGATTTGATTTACCATGTTCTTGTCCTATGTTTCCCGAATATCAGTAGATTGTTTGCCTGGGTCAGGCGAAATGACAAACTGTCGTGCTCAGTGCTGTCACATCCATCTCACTATGCACGGACAGAGCGAGAGCACGTTGACTCGCATTTCGCTGTAGCCCAATCGCAGGTCTGATGCCCAAGCGATCAGTACGAGCCAGTGTCTTTCACGCCAGGTGACTTGACTCTATTGTACCGTGAGTTATTTTAGAAAATCACTCTTTTTACTGGCTAAGTATCGTCGAATTCTTTCTTGTCAAACAGAGAAAATTAGCCGCGAAATATGGCAGTCAAACGGGTGGCCGGACCTATTTCTGCTAAGAATGTACCGTGATGGCTGTACATGTGCAGTCGGTGTTGGCCCTAGGCTGGCCCTGACAACCGTGTCAGGTCATTTCTCAACCTCTTCTTCCCATTGCCACTGGTAGATATTGATTGGCGGGCTACTCGGGTAGTGGCTGGTATCTAAGGACATAGATCGAGTGCTTGGCTCAGTTGACTCTGCGCATCGTGGTCTAACTTCAGCACGCGCACCTTCCGATATTAATAATGAGTCATGACACATCCATTCTCGCCACCGCTGACACTCAAGACCTGGAAATACTTTCCAGTCAATGAGATGCGGGTGCAGAACTGGATTGCGGAAGGCTCAGGAGGCCCCTAGTCTTGCTGCTGGTGAGTCCGATGGCCACGCATCTAATCCTTTATTAGCTTCCATGGTCCGCCCCCCGCGCCACCCATCACTCGGCATAACTCGACGATCTTACAAATTTCTAGCAGTTCGCCGCCAGAACAGAGGCATCTGCTTCGCCCCCGGCAACCCTATGCAAATTGACATTCACATGCATTTCGATTATTGTGCTGCGAGTTTGTCGGGAATAGTGTAGAACGCAATTTTGAAGGCCGTCTATGAGGGATGGGCTAACTGAAGTGATGGTGTGCCAAAGTCCTGGATTTCGGCCTGTGTGGCACTGTGTAGTCATTTAACAAGTTCGTCCGAATTCTGGGGATAAGCTCTTGTCCGATGCTCTTCCTATTATATCTTGTATCCAGTCCTGACCTGTCCTGAGATGAACTTCATAACCATTCGAGCACTGCTACAGTTTGTTATTTTCTTTGATCAGCTTGTCACCTCCCCGAGTCCCACTGATCGGTCCATACGCGCCAGATCTATCACAAATCTGAATGAGGATAAAACATGCCCCTTACTTAGGTCGGGCCTGCTGAAAGAGGCGGAAAGGCTGGAAGTAAAGGTTAACTCATGACGGATAGAGTAAGGCACACTGCATCCGACTAGCGTTGATTGAGGGCGGGGGGCGCTTTAACATTTTACACATACGCGATGGGATATTTTCCAGTCCCTTCATTCCTTTCCAATTGCAAGCCGCTGCGACCTCTTGCGCGTCTTTGCATGATTGTACCCGGCACGACCTAAACCACCACTTGCGGACACCGCCGGCTCGCCAAATTGGGCGCCGATAATGCCGCCTCAGAGTTTCAAGATTGCTTGGGTCTCCTTGGGTTCCTTGGGCACATTGACGAGCTGGGTGGTGATGTATGCGCTCGCAAAGAATGTAGGCGCTTATTGGATTCCGATGGTGTATGTAGTGTTTTTAAGCGTCCTTGAGGGTGCCGTGTGCTTGGGTGAGTGACATCATCGTTGATTCGTGTATAGTGGGCTTACGCGCGCGACGGCCTTTAGGTATGATATGGGATATGAATCCTATGGCCATGCCAAAAGCGTTTTGTCTTGGTGTGTGGCTTTTGAGTTCTATTATTTTCCTAACTGACAGTTTTACAGCGCAAATATCGGTGATGACCTTTTCAAGTGAATCATAAAGTTTGCTGTATATGGTCTGCGCTCACACTCTGCCTCTAGTATTGGTGTTGACAGGCGTATCCGCTTGCTTCAATTGGACTATTACAAGCTCTGTACTCTGGCCCCATCAGACAGACCTATCTGCAGGATCGTGCGTTCACAACTCTAACCATCTTCGCACCCCAAATACTTACAGAATTTTCAGAACTTTAAAATGGAGAACATACTACATATTTCCCGTCGTGATATTCCCCTCTGCGATTACATTAATGCAGGCCGTGTTAATTCAGAAGTTCGATGCATATTCTCCCGCCGATGACTTCTATTGTGATATAACAGAGCCACTATGGTGCGGTCTCAACTCTTTCTGCGAGAACCTACAGTTTATCGTGAGCGCAGGATGAGATTTCTCGGGTATGCGGGCGTGCCGTGGCTTCTTTCCTTGCCATGCTTTATCATGAGCATAGCGGCGACTATTAAGGTCGTCTACCTGCATATTCAGCATCGTCGTCTAGCCAACATGATCTACCAAGCGCACATCTCGGAGCCCGCCACTTCGCAGGGCATGCCATCATCCACCCAATCCGCAGCTGAGATACGCGCAGAAGGAGCAGTCTCCACACCCAGCTCGCCAGCGGCCGCCGAGCATCAGCAGTACTTCCCAAGTTCCAAGAACACATCCAGAAATGAAGTTCGACCGGGAACGGCTAAGACTGGGCGAAGCATGGCCTCATCGGTCCACCACCGCCATACGTTGTCCATCCCCACCGGCCCATCGGCCGTTGCTGATGTCATCACCCCCGCTATCTTCCGCGACACCGACGAAGACTCCATCGACGACGACACACACAGCTTAGAGATTTCTTCAAAAGACCACAGAGGGGATACGGAATGGGCTTCCTGGATGTCGGTCATACATGGCCCAGCCGGTGGAATCGACCCGGGTTTCCTGGGGGCGCCTAACCCCCATGCGCTGGAGAGGTGGCGCAGCACGGGTCCGGTGGCTGGGTCGCCAAAAATGGCCAACGCCTTCAAAGGGATATGGAGATTATTTTTGTTTCAAGGGTGCGTTCATATCGTGTGTCTTTGTTCACTTTCTGAATTACATGGAACTTGCAGGATATTCTTCCTGCTGGATTTTATGGCGTCGCTCTCGACCACCATTACCTGGGCTACTGGCCGCCCAGCGCCACTCGTATCATCACATCACATCGCGCTGCTCTTTCTTCCGTGGTGTCCTGTTATCGTCTTTGGTAAGTCTTTTGGTACACCGTGACGTCCACAACTAACAGCGTCTCATGCTTTCAGGGCATTCGCCGGGCGTACGCCGTCAGCTAAAGGCATCGTGTTATCTTTTCCTGCAAAGATGTTGCAAGTTAATCTAATAATTCCAGGCGCAACCTTCTGGGCTCTAGCTTTGTCGGATTGCCTATCCCACCCACGATCCTTGCTTTGCAATTGTTTTATCAATTTATCAATAACATATTGACCATGTACATCTACCATAACAGCCCTCAGTCTTAATACTGTACTGTACTAATATTCATCCTCAACACAAGATGACATCCAAAACAACATAAAATTGGTATCACAGAATTGGAGATACATGTTTAGAGTAAATTGTGATCATGTCAGCAAGAAATACATTTCGGCAACCATATGCTCGCCCCGCCAGTGGCCACCACTATGCATACCCGAATTCGGTTGTTTGGCATGTGGCGGTGCGATTGACGAAAATCGTTATGGCTGCAGTTGTCACGATCAAACAAGTCTCAGATCTCTTCCACCATATACGATAACTGCCTTGGCAGCTGACTGGGAACTTACTTGGCTTCCAGACGGCGTTCAACCCCGTTCATCGACTCGGTTGTTGATTCTAGGTTTAGTATGATCTCAGGATGCTATGCGAGGAACTGGATGGTACCTCTGGAAATTGTTGCACGGCGGTTGTCATGCGCTCAAATACGCATTGCATAGGAGGCCATTCTGTTCCGAAGATTCTTCTATTCAATAAGAAGAGCGGTGTTTCAAGGTCTCGCCATACAAAACCAGACAAACCTTATATTACCCGAATGCGCTTGACCCTGGCGACTCTGAACGTGCTAAAGCCTATAACTCGCGGATCCATCTGCCCTCTTGCGCATCTTGATTTTTTGTATGAGTCTACCTGCAGTGACTCAAACCCACCATTCGTAGTCATCACTGGCGGCTCGCAAACTCGAGCCCGAGCAACAACAATGTTGACGCTGAGCATCAAGATCGTCTGGCTTTCACTGATGACTGTGGGTACTCTGGCAAGCACAATTATACTGCTTGTGCTCGCCAAACATATGCATGTGGGCAAAGACTACTGGTTTGGGGCGGTATTTTTGGTGTGTTTGAGCGCCCTTGATGGTGTGGTGTTTCTGGGTGAGTGGCCCTTACATTAGTTCGAATCTGACAAGCTCATACGGCGTTCTTTAGGTATGATATGGGGCTTGAATCCAGTGGCCATGCCAAAAGCCTTCTGTCTTGGTGCGTAGCCTCGAGATTGACTGCTACCCT
Source organism: Athelia sp. TMB (assembly GCA_014898675.1). Classification (NCBI taxonomy): domain Eukaryota; kingdom Fungi; phylum Basidiomycota; class Agaricomycetes; order Atheliales; family Atheliaceae; genus Athelia; species Athelia sp. TMB. Next base: position 50,034 of record JACXVL010000296.1, read on the forward strand.
GACTGATAGTTTCACAGTTCAAATATCTGTGATCAACTTTTGTAGTGAGTAGTGCGATTGTTGCATATGGCTTACTTGTGCTCACATTTCGCCTTCAGTATTGCTTTTGACAGGCGTATGCGCTTGCTTCAACTGGGCTATTACAAGCTCTATACTTTGGCCCCAGTACACAGACCTATCTCCCAAATCGTGCGTCTCGAGTGGGGTTCTGTAATTCCACCATCAATGCTGACACAGCTTTCGTAGCACTTTAAGATGGAGAAGCTACTACATATTTCCTGTGGTGATATTCCCCTCAACGGTCACATTAATGCAAGCCCTGTTAATCCAGAAGTTCGATGCGTACTCTCCTGCCAATGACTTATATTGTGACATAACAGAGCCACTGTGGTGCGCTACATATTTAGTAGACTGTCTGGCAACCAATGGCTTAACGAATTTCGCGACACAGGCTGAGATTTCTTGGATATGCTGGCATGCCTTGGATCCTTTCTTTGCCGTGCTTCATCATGAGCATGGCGGCAGCTTGCAAAATTATCTATTTGCACATACAACATCGTCGTCTGGCCGCCATAACCTACCAAGCACACATTGCGGAGTCCGCTACGTCGCCAGACATGCCAGTATCTGGTACATTCCCGGCCGAGTTACGCTGCCCAGTGGACAGGTCTATCCCACCCAGCTTGCCATCGGCCGCCGCTCAGCTACAGTACTTCCCAAGTCCTGAGAAAACAACTGGGACTGAGATCCGACCAGGAACGGGCAGGACTGGAGGGAGCACGGCATCATCAGTTCTCCACCGCCGAGTGCTACACACTCCCAATGGCTCGACAACAGTCGCGAATGTCATTATCCCTGCAATCTTCCGCGATAACGACGAGGAAACCATCGATAACGAGAGCCTTTCGCAAGAGCGGAGCGGGGTTGCAGAGTGGGACTCCTGGATCGCGGCCGTACGCTGCCCGTCTGATGTAGTTGACTTGGGTTACACAGGGACAATTGACGCGCAGGTTAATGTGCTAGAGAGGTGGAGCAGTACGACTACATCGAACTCTGGACCGCCAAACCTGCCAAATCCTTTCAGAGGGATCTGGCGGTTGTTCCTGTTTCAAGGGTGCGTCCTGGTCGCACACTTTCTGATCCGTTCTTGAATTGAATAGCGCCTGTAGAATTTTCTTCTCGCTTGATTTCATGGCCTCGCTGTCAACCGCTGTTGCGTGGGCCACAGGCCGTCCAGTGCCACCCATCGCATCTCATCACATCGCGCTGGTTCTGGTTATGTGGGGCCCCGCCATTGTCTTTGGTCAGTCTTTTGGACGCCACCGTGTCCAGTACTCACGCCATCTCGTGCTTTCAGGGCATGCGCCGGGCGTACGGCGTCAGCTCAAGGCATCGTGTAATCTTTTCCTACAAAGATGTCGCAAGTTCATCCGTTAATTTCTGCCGGGACACTATGTGCACTAATATTAATAGACTTACACGCATTACCTCTACTCTATCTGCATGTGCTTTCCTATGAGATATCATATAATTCCTTTGATCTGTACGTCTATCATAACAGCAATCTACTTTACACAAAAGGATGTACTATAATCTATGTTCAGAGTACATAATCAAATGCAAAACTGCCTGAAACTGGAAACACTGTATTGAGCACATACCCGCGAGGGGGGCACTTAGGCCGTCCGCGCGAGCCTTCTAGCGGGACACGTCCACGCCGCTCTTGTCGCTCAGATCATGCTAATCCTAGGCACAATTTGTTTCTGGTAGAGAGGCTCTAGATGTCCTCGGGATACCATACATTACCCCGAAAGGGACTTCTTAGTCTCAAGGAGGATTTCGGATTCGTAAAGGTACGATCCATTGATTCGTAGAAAATCATACCGACTGGCTAGGCCTACGCTGTTTCAATGCTGTATGCTGCAGGACAGCGAGGATGGATTGTCAGAAATCGATCGTAGAAGCCAGGGGAACAGTTCTAGGTTCGCCAGCGCACAGCAAAAGACCGCCGGTAAGGCCCTGGCCTGGGCGCTCGATTTGACGGGCACGAGGCAAAGCGCTCGCAGCGATATTGCACGGGCAGAATCCGATATGCGTCGCCGGTGCGGGCACCCGACGAACGAGTTTGTAGTAAGGAGCCGTTTGGTGGAGAGGCGACAGCAACGGTGTGTATGCTCTTGATTTGGGGCGCGTGCGCATGCGGCAGGACGGGAGGCGCTACAAGAGCGAGCGCTCAAGGTTCCACAGATGCGCGATCGAGGCAGACGCCCGCGGAGCATTGACTTCCCCATTTTAAGTAAAGGGTCGGTCAACAAGGCGTGCATTGAGGTCAGGTTTGGGGGTGTGGGTGTCGACTGCGGTGGTGAGCGGAGAGCGTGTGAGGGCAGCGGCGGGAGTGCGAGACACCGTGACTGCGATGGTACGATGCGGGGCCAGCGAATGCAGGCATGACGGCTGAGGTGCGCGGGAGCTGAAGTGTACCATGGTTGTGCGATTTGCGCGCAATGTCCGCTGGCAGTGCGTGCGCGGTCATGCGATGTGAGCCAGACAGCTGCGGATGCGGACTATCATGGTGTTGCCTCGGCTCTTTCACACTCTTCTTCCCCGCCTTCTGCATTACATCCCTTGCCATCGATGTCCGGGGGTGCGTAGCGTTGCCCTGTGAGGTGCCAGTAGGTTTGGCGGCTGTGACTTCGAGCGTGGACGATGGTATCCCAATCATAGCGTAAACGTTCAGAATCTGATTCCAGTTTACGTCTCCGATAGCTCGCACGACACAAATAGGATAATGCTCAGTCACATCTGCTCAGTACATCTGCGACTTGACTGGTTAGATGGTGCAGTAAGATCGTCGTGCTTTTGAATGGGCTGTTGCTGAGCGTATTGGGGCCTCCACAAAGAGGGTCATAGACACATAGTTATATCAGAGGGGTTATGACAGGTAGCCCATCGGGATAGGTAGGAATTGTTGAAGGGACTCGACGGATCCGGAAAGAAGACGTGGCTCGGATAATTTGGATCATCGATCATGGCGCTTTGCTATTCACCGCCACCACCATCATTCACCCAACTTACTTAGAGCATAATTACCTTGGCTGGTGACTGGGTGCTTACTGGTGTTCACTTTGCTTCCGGATATCGCTCAATTTCGTTCATTGACTAAACAGTCTGTTTAGGTTTGTGATGATCTACATGAGCGACTGGATCTGGAGTCTGACTTCTACGGTTGTCAAGCTCTCGCACTATGCAGATTTCATTCTGCTCAGAAGCCATCCCTTATCAATAAGAAGAGCGGCGCTGAGGGCGGTGTTTCACAAGGGCTCAACAGTCATGCATACAACTCGACAAACCTTATGTTACCCGAAGAATCTACCTGACCCTGACGACTCTGAACTGCTATAAGCTTAGATGTCGCGGTACAAACTACTCCTCTTGCGCATCCTTGCACGAATCTGCTCACAGTGACTCACGCCTACCGTTCACAAATCCGGGACCCGAGCCACAACAATGCTGGCGCGGAGTGTGAAAATCGTCTGGCTCTCACTGATGAACACGGGCACTCTGGCGAGCTGGATCGTAATGTACGCGCTCGCGAAGCACATGCATGTGGGTAAAAACATCTGGTTTGGGGCGGTGTTCCTAGTGTCTTTGAGCGTCCTTGATGTTGCGATATGTCTGGGTGAGTGACATCCGCCTTGATTATTATCATCTGACGATCTCCCATTACGCTCTCCAGGTACGATATGGGGCTTGAATCCTGTGGCCATGCCCAAAGCATTCTGTCTCGGTGCGTATACCTTTGAGTTCGACTATCACGATGGCTAACAGTAAGCTTACAGCTCAAATATCTGTGTCAAATTTTTGCAGTGAATAGTGCGGTTGCTGCATATGGCCTACCTGCGCTTACAATGTGTCTCTAGTCTTGACATTAACGGGCTTATGCGCTTGCTTCAACTGGACCATCACATGCTCCATACTCTGGCCCCAGTACACCGACATATCTCCTAAATCGTGCGTCTTGAGTGGGTTTCATGATTCTACCATTAATGCTGATAGACGGCTTGTAGCACTTTAAAATGGAAAAGCTACTATATCTTTCCCGTGATGATATTCCCCTCTATAGTCACATTGACGCAAGCCTTGTTGATCCAGAGGCTCGGTGCGTACTCTCCCGCCGATGATTTATATTGTGACATAACAGAACCAATATGGTACGCTATGATCACACTCTCTGGAAGCACTTGGTTTAATGAATTTCTATAACGTAGGGTGCGATTTCTTGGATATGCTGGTATGCCCTGGATCCTGTCTTTGCCATGTTTCATCATGAGTATGGCGGCAGCTGTCAAGATTATATATCTGCACATACAACATCGTCGCCTGGCCACCATGATTTACCAATCACATATCCCGGAGTTCGTCTCATCGCCCAACATGCCAGTTCTCAGCTCTCCTGAGGCTGAGATGCGAGACGAAGCGGAAGGATCCACCCCACCCAGTCCGCCGCAGGCCGCCGATCAGCAACATTACTTCCCAAGTCCCGAGAAAACAACAGGGACTGAGGTTCGTCCAGGAACGGGCAAGACTGGTCGGAGCATGGCCTCATCATTTCTTCACCGCCGTGCGCTACCGACCCCCAACGGCTCGAATATCGTCATCCCTCCTCTCTTCCGCGATACAGACGAAGATACGATTGATGATGAGAACTCTTCACAAGACCGCAGTGGGGACGCGGAATGGGCCTCTTGGATCGCAGCCATACGTGGCCCGTCTGGTGGTGTCAACTCAGGTTACACAGGGACAACTGACCCGCAGGGTAATATGCTTGGGAGGTGGAATAGCACGAGTACATCGAACCCCGGACCACCAAAGCTGCCAAACGCTTTAAAAGGGATCTGGAGGTTGTTCCTGTTTCAAGGGTACGTTTAGATATGCATTTTCTGATCTGTTCTTTGATTGATCAGAATCTGTAGGATATTCTTTTCGCTGAATTTCATGGCCTCGCTGTCGACCACTATTGCTTGGGCCACAGGCCGTGCAGTGCCGCCTATCGCATCTCATCACATTGCGCTGCTTCTTGTCACGTGGGCTCCCGTCTTTGTTTTTGGTGAGTCTTATGGATGCCACCCGCGCCTAGTGCTCACGCCATCTCATGCTTTCAGGGCATTCGCCAGGCGTACACCGTCAGCTGAAGGCACTGTCTTATCGTCTCCTGCAAAGACACTGCAAGATCGTCCATTGATTTCTACCGGAACATTGTGTGCCCGAGCATCATTTAAATATACACACCTGCCTTCTACTCGCTTGTATCTGCTTTCTTGTCTCATCATAGAACTTTCTGCCTGTACGTTTACCACACCACCACCTCATTCTTAGCGATGTACTATTATTCATATTCAGAGCACATAATTAGATGTAAAATAACATGAAATTGGAAATGCAGCATTGGGGGATATGCACGCGAGGGGGAACTTAGGCCATCCGTGAGCGCTCGGGCGGGACTTCAAATGGAGAAGGCAGATACACCAGAATGTAAGCAGCAAATGCATGGGGTCTGAGTTTTTTAACTCATTTCGGACGCCACTGGGCTGGTACTCAGTCGCAGTGACTCAGGGCAGGTGGCATGAGCCGATTGTGCATCCATGATATATGATTGAATCTAAGTCATCAAGTCAGACTGAGGGAGCCTGAGTAGCCTAAGTAGGCCTGAGTCTCCCACCACGGTACACAACCTCAACGCGGTGTGGGGGTCTAGTACCTCTAATACGAACTGGGAAACCTGTACCAGATACGAATAGAGGGAAGCTAATAGGTGTACCAGCCTGAACGGGCAGCCTGAACGGGCAAAATCAAGGGTGAACGCCCGACATCAGACACGCGCTCAACATGAGGGCAACGTAGCGCACCCGCCTATTCTATACAATCCCTAATAACGACAACCCTCTCCTCCCCTACCCAACCCCAGTCAGAAGATAAGGAACCCCCCAACGCTAAAGAAACCAGGCGGAAAACGACTTGAAAACACGGTACCCCTCCGCCACGTCACCCACGCTCAGGGTACCTCCCACCTACCCCCCTACCCGTATAGACGTAACCAGAACCCTCCCGACAAACTTTTACCCCACCCCAAGCATAAAGAAGAGACTAAGTTAACCACGAGACATCACACGAGGACAACACCCCCCCCTCCCGTAGAAACCGATCACTACCACACACAGCGAGGCCGACACGAGGCCCCTCCCCCGACGCACAAATATAATGCAGCAAATCATATGTATAAGACCACCACCCCCCGAAAAGCAGTACCATACCAACTCGCCTATCTCAAACACATCGCTCTCCCCCCTTGACGTCCCGCTCACTCTGATGTCCTCATTAACCCCAAGCACGCCTACGGCTCCAAATGCGCAACCACAGAACCCTCCGCCCAACGATGGTACGGCCAAGAAAGGCAGGAAGACTATGGACGGAGAAAGAGTTTTAGTAAGGAACCAGAAACAAGGCCAAGGCACGCACATGCACCCCCATACACTACCTACCTTCTTTCCTGACACCCCCCCTCGATACTCAGCCACGGCAGACGACCAAGATAATCAAGTAGTCGGCTCGAAGAGGAACCGCGGTAACACCACCGGCTCGGTCTCAACGAATGGGGACGATACCCAGATCCCTCCCCCTCAACCAGACAAGGTCCCTCCCCCGATCCCGCCCGTAAGCGGCAACGAAGGCACACTACCACCACCTGGGGGTGCCCCTGCCCCACCCCCTCCCCCGCCTCATCCCCAGGGGACCCCCCTAACCACAGACGACAAGACACCAACCATCCCGCCCCTTCTAATGAAGCAAGGAAACGACCAGAAGAAGAGCGGCCTCGACCTTATCAACGAAATGCGCGCCAAGAACGGAAAGTCGACGACCTCGAAACCCGAGGACTCCAAACCCCTCTTCGTTCCTAAACCCAAGGACGACTTCCCTACCATACATCGTCTCCTACCCACAAGCCTCGTCGACAATCTCTGCCCAGACACTTTCGAAAAGTGGTACAAACACGGCGGTAACGGGGCGCTGGCCTCGGTCCAGCTTCTCAACGCTTGGATGCCAGGACGGTCCGAAGTCATTATCAAGATCATCAAAGCCGCCATCAGGTCAATCTGCAAACTAGACTCCCTCTTCGTAGCCCCAGCCATACCCGCGGTGTACCCCAACCCGAACGAGGAAACGGCCCCCCCATACGTCTTTGCTATCCTTCATCTATCCGAGGAAGACGCGAACAACATCATCAATTTGGGATGCCTAGCCAACGATAGCATTGCCATTAACTTCTACCCCCTCGACTACAGAGCCCCGTCTTCTTTCGTAGGCTCAATCAAAGGCCTCTCCAACATGGAAGAACCCGGAGCGATTGGCAAACTGGCTTGCGAGATCCGTGAAGCCCTCTACCTATCCCCAGAAGTTTTCGACGCCATCTCCAGCTATATCCGACACGTTCGGGTGGACGAAGACGTCCACATGGAAGGGCAGGGCGACGGAGAAGAAGACGACGACCCCACCGCAAATACTGTAGTCGAAATCATCGATAGCCTCGCCCTAGAGACCCTCCCTATCAAACAGAAAGGGGGCGAAGTTACGCCAGCGGTAAACATGTATCTTCCGGCCTTCATTGAAGTAGGCACGATGACAGACAGCCACTGGGAAGCAATCGTCACAGCAATCTCGAAGACCAAGTTCTCATTCAGTCTATTCGGGTGGGGCTCATTCGTACGCGGCTACAACTGCATCCAATGTCACGCAGCCGACCACCCCGCAGGGCTCTGCCCATTCCCCCGCATCGAAGGTTGGAGGGAGATCTGCGACCTGAGTATCGATACCATCGAACTCTACCGCGACAGAATCTTTAAAGACCATCCCCTACCTACATCCCAGGACATCGCGAATGCCCCTAACGCCCCGGCCCAGCAAAAGTACGCCCAGACCACCGGAAATAGAGGCGGCCAGAGAAGCGGTGGGAGGGGTAACAATAGGGGCGGGGGCCGCGGAAGAGCTAGAGCATCCCGCTACTAACTAACGATTGCTGAACGGACCACTACATATCTCTTGACTACTCCTAACGCCTGATAGACGACTGTTAAATCCCCACTCAATTCTATATGCTTTACCCTGAACTACACACAAAAGAGGAACACCAAGTCGCCGCGCCCCGCCCAACCCCGTAGCATAACCATCAGTAAAAAAAGAAGCAGAAATAATATATATAATATACACATAGCAAGCGAGTTCTTAGTAATTTCGCCACCGCTAGTAAAACCTCTCCGGCTCGCTCAAATACACTGACGGGGACCCCCCCAACCCCCCGGACAGGAAAGCGAGACCGGATACGAGTCCAAGAAGTAAACAATCGTGGACCAACCCGAGGCTATAAGCAACGGCACTAACGGAGGTCATCAAGACCAGGTGGAGCCGGGAAGTGGTGGAGGATGGGGTTGATGTTCCCTGACACCCACATCCTCGATGATCCACATACACCGACCGAGGCAGCCCGGGGTAAATAGGCTCCCGCACCCAGGGTCTCCCCGCAAACTGGGGCGCTAGCAGCGGGAACTTCGTTCTCTCTTTCTCCAATCTCTGGCAGTGATCCAGAGCGGGTGACCAAAAGCACCCACGATCAGGTTTTCGAGCGCAATCGGCACTTCCTCGGCGGTACAGGAGGGGGACGTGGTCCCGCCGCCGCCACCTCCCCCTATGAGAGTCAGCCCGAGATCGGGGCGGACCACCTAAGAGAAGTTCAAGTCAGACAAGGGAGCCCAAATGCAGGAAACGATTCACCTCGAACCGGAGGACTACAACCCTCAGGGGTGGAAGTTAGACAAGACTTCCCCCAAGGCCAACAAGCCGACACCACCAAGAACAACGAGCCCCCAGGCGGACAAGCCGAGGGCGCTATGACGCCGCAAGGGGAGGTAACCCCAACAGACGACAACGACGAGCAGCCGATAATCCAAGGCCCTGACCCGCCTCCCTGGAGTCAATCTCTATCAGAATCGGACTCGAGTGACGAGGACACATACCCTCCGGAACTCGGCGGCATGGGTACAAACAATACCCACCCAGACCAGGACGAAAACCAAGACAGCGACCCTCTCTCGGAGGCGAGCTATGACCTCCACCACCTATCGGCCGAAGAGAGAGAAAATAGGAGAGAGGAGACGAAAGGCCCGTACATAAAAGTCGCCTCACTGAACATGAGAGGGAAAGGACCTACGTCGAGAAACAAAATGGCTCACGAAGGCAAGTGGTTTCACATTAACCAACTCATGAAGGATATGAAGATTGGGATCCTCGCGATCCAGGAAGCGCATATGGCCGACCACTACGCACAAACAATCAATGCTTTATTCGGAAAAAGGCTAAGTCTGTCATTCTCACAGGGTGAAAGCGTAAGAAAGAATGGAGTGGCTTTCGTTATAAACAAAGACCTTGTCAATACAGAAGGAATCAGCGAAACGGAAATAATCCCAGGGAGAGCGATGCTACTCACCATACCGTGGCACAACCAAACCAACCTGGTAATACTGAATGTCTACGCCCCTGCTGAGGACATGAAAGCAAACGAAAAATTCTGGGTAGAACTGAAACGCACCTTCGACACTGGGAACTGGCCTAAACCAAACCTGCTACTAGGGGATTTCAACGTTACTGAGGAATCAATCGATCGCTTGCCGAATAGAATCGACAATAACCATACAGTTAAGGCCCTCAAAGCATTCAGAAGAAGCCTAAAACTGTCAGACGGCTGGCGACTAGAAAATGAGAATACCAAAGCATATACACTCATGCATAGCTCTAAATCACAGTCAAGGATAGATAGAATATACTCCACGGAAGAAATCTGGCAAACCTCAACAACCTGGGGTATAGACCGCACCGCCCTAGTAACAGACCATAAGATGGTATGGGTGGGAGTTGCACACCCAAGTGCACCAGAGATGGGTAGAGGCCGCTGGCAGTTTAAAGAATACCTGCTGAACGACAAGACCCTCATGGATAAGATAAAGGAAAAAGGAATCGAAATGAACAATAGGATGAAGAAGCTCACCAGCAGATCAGGAGTGATAAACCCCCAGATTATTTTCGACGAATGGAAGAAAGAAATTGTGGCGATAGCAAGGAAAAGGGATAAAGTGCTTGTCCCCAAAATGATAAAAAAGATAGATAAGCTAAAACGAGACGTTAGGAAGACGTTAAACGACCCAGAAATGGAAGAAGTCTATAAAATGACACACGCGGGCATCCTTGAGGAGAAAATAGCCACTCTTGAAGCTAAAAGACACGGTAAGAAAAGAATGACAACGAAGATTATGAATAACCTAGAAGGAGAGACAGTAAGCAAATGGTGGTCCAAGGTCAACGCCGACAGAAAACCTAGAGACATTATGTATTCCCTGAAAATTCCAGGAACGAACCCACCCGAGTACGAAACAGATACGAAGAAAATGGCTGAAATAGCGAGGAGCCACCACGAAAACCTCCTCACGGCTGACCTGGAGGAAGACGAGATCAAATGGTATGAAACAACTCTGGACGTACTTAGCTTTATAAAGCCAGAAAATAAGTTGCCTACGCCAGACAAAGGAAAACTAGCCGAGAAGCTCACAGAAGGAGATATCAGAGAAGCTCTAGGTGACAGTGAAAATGGGAAATCAGCAGGGGTGAACGGCCTTACAATTGAATTCTGGAAAGACCTTGTCATGCGGCAAGACTCGGCATCGAAGAACGGAAACGTAGACGCCAAGGAGATATTCGACGCGGTAGGCGCTTTGAAGGAAGTTTACAACGATATCGAAAGCTTTGGTGTGGACAGAAGAACCGGCTTCGTAAGAGGTTGGATGTGTCCCATCTACAAAAAGAAGGATAAGCGAGACATCGGAAACTATAGACCGATAACAGTACTTAACTCAGACTATAAATTATTCACGAAGGCCATAGCAACGAAGTTGGGGAAAGTCGCACACAAAATCATACACAAATCGCAAGCGGGATTCATCCCGGAAAGAAGTATTTCAGATCAAGTGCGCCTAACCAAACTAATGCTCACCTATGCAGAAAAGTCAGAACAAAACGGTATAATCGTCGCCCTGGACCAAGAAAAGGCGTACGATAAAATAAGACACGATTACCTGTGGAAAACGATGAGAGCGTTCAACCTCCCAGAGAACTTGATAAAAACAGTGCAAGCACTGTATGAAAACGCACGAACACAAATCCAAATCAACGGGGAACTCAGCGCACCATTCGACGTGATACGGGGAGTTAGACAAGGCGACCCGCTATCGTGTCTTCTTTTCGATATCGCCATTGAACCGCTTTCTCTGATGCTAAGGACATCTGGAAAGCTTTCTGGCCTGGAAATCCCGGGTCAGCGAGACAACCTAGTATCAACCTTATTCGCAGACGACACAACGGTTTACTTATCAGAATTTGATAAACTTGAAGATCTCCAGGATATAATGAACACCTGGTGTACGGCCTCAGGAGCTAAGTTCAACGTTGAAAAGACGGAAATAATCCCTTGTGGAACGCCAGAGTTCAGAGAAAGACTGATCAACACTAGAAAAATGAACGAGCAAGCAGACCCGATCCCCGAAAACATTAATATAGCGATAGACGGGGAACCAGTGAGAACACTAGGAGCATGGGTTGGTAACAAAATAGACCAAGTATCGATATGGGCAACGACGTTAGACAAGATCTCAAAAAACCTAGAAAGATGGAACAGAAGCCACCCGACCCTGAAGGGTAAAAAGCACATTGCCCAGATGATTGTAGCAGGTATGTCACAATACCTTGCAGTAGTCCAGGGTATGCCAAAAGCAGTAGAAGACGACCTAATCGGCATCCTGAGAAAGTTTATTTGGAATGGAGCGAAAAGAGCCCCAATCTCCCTTGATATTTTATACGCAGACAGAGATAAAGGAGGGATAGGCCTCGTCGATATAAGAGCGAGAAACGAAGCCGCAGATATCGTATGGGCGAAAAAGTTCCTAACGTTCGGTGAGAACAGACCACTGTGGGCATTTGTAGCCGATGGGCTGATCCTAAAAGCAGCCCCAGGGAACCAACCGGCTTTCCAAGAAGAGTATGCGACAAGTTCGTTCCTGCAAACATGGAAACATGCGACACATCCTAACTCGAAACTACACCCAGACTTATTAAGAATGCTAAGAACAGCTGAAAAATACAACTTACAAATTGAGGCGCTAAGATTAACGGAGAAAGCGAAAGAGTCTCTCCCCGCCTGGTACCATATCGGCTCTGCTGAAACATCGAGCGGCCTACACAGAAGAACGACGGTAAAATGCCTAAAAAAATCACACAAAGTTACGATCGTGGGCGACCTAGTTAGAGTGACAAAGAGAATAAGAGATAACTCACAGGGACATAGGCACAATGCGAGACGAAATTGCAACTGTAAATACTGTAGAGAGGACGCACGAGCAGGCTGTAAAGATCCGAATGCCTGCACAAAAGAAGCGGTAGGGCTCCTAGACAATATGCATAAGAAATATGACCCACGAGACGAACCAGAACCAGATAATCTATCACTTACACCAGAGAGGAAAGCGAGAAACGCTACAGCGAGAACCGAGAACGGAGAAATCCTTTTCGATCCCTCCATACCAAGATACGACGAGCCAGAGAAACACCTGAGGATCTTCGTTGACAAGGAAATAGGGTGTAGATACCCAGCATACAGAGCGAAAAAGGCGATCCCAGGAAGAGAAAAGCTAAGGGTATATACAGACGGAGCCTGCATAGAGAAACCAAATGGAAAGAAACAATCTGGAGGGGGAGTGTATATAAGCCCGAACCACCCGGAGAACGTGGCACTGAGAATCCCAGGTGAAACACAAACGAACAATGTTGGGGAAATGGCGTCAGTCCTATGGGTAGGAAAAACGACTGACCTGTGTGTTCCAATAATCTTCTATAGCGACTCGAGATACGTAGTTGACGGCCTAACTAAAAACTTCATTGAATGGGAAGAAAGAGGGTACATAGGCGTACCTAACAAGAGACTTATCCAAGCCACAGTAGGCATCCTAAGGGAAAGATCTGCTGAAACCTGGTTCCAGTGGGTCCCAGGACATAAGGGAATACACGGGAACGAAGAAGCGGACAAGCTGGCAGGCATCGGCGCAAGACTACCCGAAGAAAGCGAGCTTGAGTACGACATAGAAGGAAAATTCGATATAACAGGGGCCCAGTTATCGAAGATAACCCAAGCGATAGCCTACAGGGGAATACGTGAATGGAAGGGAGAAGAAGTAAAAAGGAAAGGCACTGTGACCGTCTTAGATATGACTAGACACGCGGTTAGAGACGCGTTCGGCAGCTTCCCAGAAGACAGCTTAATATGGAACGCTATATGGAATAAAGACATTACGAGACCTATTCAGTCGTTCCTCTATAAGACCCTCCATAGAGCACACAAAGTGGGAGAATATTGGAGCCACTGCGGTCAAGAATACGAGCATAGAGCCATTTGCCAGGAATGCGGAGTTGAAGAGACGATGGACCATATCCTGACGGAATGCGAGATCAAAGGCCAAGAACTAATATGGAGTCTCGCTAAGGAACTTTGGCTCACCAAAAATTATCAATGGCCAGAAATAAGAAACGCAAGCTGCGTTGTAGCGGCGACCCTAGCAAATTTTAAAACGCCAGAGGGGAAGAAACTGGGAGGGGACAACCGCCTATACAAGATCCTGATAACCGAATCAGCGTGGATCATCTGGAAGCTCAGAAATGAGAGACAAGTACAAGGAAAGCCAAGAGAAGAATGGCCGACAGAGAATGAGATCAGAAACAGATGGATAGACGTCATCAATGGTAGATTGGCGCTCGACTGTGCAATGACGAGCACTAAATTTGGCAAGAAAATGCTATCCTCAAAAAAGGTATTAAAAACCTGGAGTGGGGTAATATTAAATGAAAATAATCTAGATAAGAACTGGATAAACTCTGGCGGGGTTTTAGTGAGTGTACAACGGAAGGAGCGGCGAAAGAGGAGACGCACCGAAGGTGCTCCCCCTGACCCGTGATGATACCCGATTTGTAAGCCTCACACTGTCTCTGAAAGATTCGTGCGGTTGCGCATTTCCTCGATCGGTCCTTCGTGAGGAGCTAACCCTCCTCAAATCTAACCTTCGGGTTCCGTAAAAAAAAAAAAAAAAAAAAAAAGTAGGCCTGAGCACTCGAACTCCACTACCCAAATGAATTCTGTAAAAAATAACAGTTGGAGTACCCTGGCAGAGCTGGTACTACTGCAGGTCCACCCCAAACGGTCAGCTAAGACTTTGGCCACGCCTATGTCCACACAGCGACTGTTATAAAACGATTCGAACACATTGCCACATCGATTCGCCACCTCTTATGTTATCGGAGCTAGGCGTTAAGATAAAACATTATTCTCTCACGCTCTTACAGGTTTGCCATTTTTGTGGCGCGGAATTGGCCGTGACGAATGCAACATAGGTGTCACAATTTTCGAGATCTAATAGATAATAGACCAAGATAGGGTATATACGCGGCGATGGTCTTGCAGGAACGGTCATCGTACCCGGCAGGTGACCGGCACCTTGGCTAGGATTCCAGGGACCAGATTTCAACTTCGTTCAAAAAGGCAAGTTTTTCTTGGGTATCGGCATCAGCATAAGCAACTTGACCTATCGCTTCTTCCACATGGCAGTTGTCAAGCTCTCAGACTATGCTGAATCCATTCTGTTCCGAAGAATTCAAGTCAGTCAATAAGAAGAGTGGGCGAGAACGGTGTTTCACAAGGCTACTTACCGCGCATCCATTCATCCAAACTTTATATTACCCGACGACGCCCTGGCGGCGGCCTGAACGTGCTAGAACTAGAAGAAGCCTATATCCCCCTATATTTCATGGACCCATATGCTCCTCTTATGCATCTTTACATGGCTTCCCCTGTGGTGACCCAAACCCACCACTTGCAGTCGCCACCGTCGGTTCACTTATCCGAGTCACACCAATGCTGTCATGGAATGTGAAGGTCCTCTGGTTCTCACTGATGTCCACGGGAACTTTGGCAAGCTGGGTAGTAATGTACGCGCTTTCGAAACATGTGGGCAAGTTCTGGTTTGCGATCGTGGTTGTAGGTTCTATGAGCGTCCTCGAGGGCGCGGTGTGCTTGGGTGAGGGGTATCTACCTTGACCCGCGTCTAACGAGCTAAAACGACGATCTCCAGGTATGATATGGGATATGAATCCCATGGCTATGCCAAAAGCATTTTGTCTCGGTGCGTGGCTTTCAAGTTTCATTGTCATCCTATCTGAAGATTTTCTAGCCCAAATATCTATGATAAACTTTTGCAGTGAATAGTACTGTTGCTGTATATCGCCCGTGCTCACATCTCGCCTCTAGTGTTGATGTTGACAGGCATATGCGCTTGCTTCAACTGGGTTATTACAAGGTCCATACTCTGGCCCCAGTGCACAGACCTCTCTGCCAGATCGTACGTTTACGAATGTGCCCGTCTTCACATAGCAAACACTGAAGGAGTTTTTAGAACTTTAAAGTGGAGGACTTACTATATCTTTCCCATCGTGATATTCCCTTTGGCGATCACATCGACGCAGGCAGTATTAATCCAAAGGCTTGGTGCATACTCTCCTGCAGATGACTTCTTTTGTGACATCACAGAACCAATATGGTGCGCTAAGTTTACAGTCCCTTGCAACCTATGGTTTGATGGAATTTGTGACGCAGGCTGAGATTCCTTGGTTATGCTGGCACGCCCTGGCTCCTCACTGCGCCGTGCTTCGTCATGAGCATAGCTGCAACTGTCAAGATTATTTATCTGCACATACAACATCGTCGTCTGGCCGCTATGATTTACCGAGCACACATGTTGGAGCCCGCCACGTCGCCCGACATCATTGTGCCTAACTCCGCGTCTGAGAGACGCGGCCAACTTGAAGCGGAAGGGTCTACATCCGGCCCGACACTCCAACAGTATGCTCCAAGCCCTCAGACAAAGTCTGCGTCAGATACCCGTCCGGGAACGGCCCAGACTAGTGGGAGCAAGACCTCCTCAGTTCTTCGCCGCCGTGCGCTACCCATCCCAGCTGGCCTAACGACAATTGCGAATGTCATCACTCCTGCGATCTTCCGCGATACCGACGAGGGAACCAACGACGACGAAGCACATAGCATGGAGAGTCCTTCGAAAGAACGCAACGGGGATTTGGAGTGGGCCTCCTGGCTTGCGGCCATACGTGGCCCGACTCATGGATCAGACTCGAATCACACAGGTACAACCGACCCACAGGTTATTAGGCTGGAGAGATGGATTAGCCAAAGTTCATCGAACTCTGGGCCTCCAAAGTTGCCAAATGTTTTTAAAGGGATTTGGAGATTGTTTCTATTCCAGGCGTACGTCCATATTTTGAGCTTTTAAATTGTTCTTGAGCTAAATATATCTTGCAGGATATTCTTCTCGCTAGATTTCATGGCCTCACTATCGACCACTATTGCGTGGGCCACAGGCCGTCCAGCGCCAATCATCGGATCTCATCACATTGCGCTGCTTATTCTCCCGTGGGCTCCCGTCTTCATTTTTGGTAGGTCTTCTATGGGGTCGCTATATTCAGCGCTAACGGCGCATCGTGCTTTCAGGACATTCGCCAGGCGTACGCCTTCAGCTAAAGACATCGTCTTACCTTTTCCTGCAAAGATGTCGCGAATTAATCCACCAATCTCGGTCAGAACCATACATCCTCTAGCATTATCTACA
>JACXVL010000297.1:0-17622 GCA_014898675.1 Athelia sp. TMB
CGGTCGTATGCAGTGCGTTGGACATAGAAGCGGAACTTGGACATCATGCGGGCGCCTATCTAACTCAATTAGATCATGGCGCTCCATCAACAGGAGGTACGAGCCATTGTTGTGCTGTGATATCGATGTCTTTATGAACCCTGATTTGATGCCACGCTACTACACGATGCAGAAACTCAATAGGCAGGTTATTCGGTTCTGTCCCGCGATGCGCTCTTGGCGGTGCCACTGGCGCTCCTCACGTTCCTCAGCACACGCCTGCAGTCCACCTCGCTTTTTGCGCAAGTCGACAAGTCGACGGTCTTCCCAGTCCTCCACCATCGCTTAGCGTATGAGTCGTTTCCCCGACTTTCTCCGACCACTGGTGGTCTCTGGGCCTTCTGGCGTTGGCAAGGGATTTCTCATCAAGCGCCTCTTTGCAGAGTTTCCTGACAAGTTTGGACTCAGTGTCTCTCGTGCGTAGAGTGGCTCTTTCATTTATTTCCCAGCTGACTTGGATGCGATCGTTTCCCCAGATACCACACGCGGACCACGACCAGACGAAATCAGCGGCAGAGATTACCATTTCACATCTCCTACCGCCTTCCGAACTCTACTTCAGGCGGGAGCCTTCATCGAATACGCCGAGTTCTCCGATAACATGTATGGCACGAGTAGACAAGCAGTTCGGGACGTGGCATACACAGGCAGGCGTTGCATTCTGGAAATCGAGGCGCAGGTGTGTTCTTTAGGCGCCCTGAAGCCCTCCGCTGTTTTATGATCACACTTATGTCCGATCTGTATCTCTCAGGGCATCCGCCAGGTCAAGCAGACCGACATGAACCCTGTCTTCTTGTTCCTCTCGCCCCCTTCGATGGGCGCTCTTCGCAAACGGCTGCAAGACCGTGGGACGGAATCGGACGCGGTGATACAGCGGCGGCTGGCGACGAGTTTGAGGGAGATTGAGTATGCAAGGGAGCCCGGTGCGCACGATATTGTGCTGGTCCTTGACGATTATGAGAAGTCATACCATGAATTTCGAAGGGTTGCATCGGGCGAGCGCATTGTCGGGGATGTTCTGCCTGCTTTAGATGATTAGACTCATCGAGCTTTTGCAAGGAAAAAGACAGAAGTAATTGCAGTACGAGTACCTGCATCGACAGCCGCTGCTCAGACACTATATTCCCGAAAGATCGCTGCTCAAGTTCAGCTTGACGCGTGGACCGTCGATTAATCCAAGCAGATATTCATGCTGAGCATGATATGATGCCGGGAACAAGAACTGCGGGCGATCTCCCAGCGTCTAGATTGCATACATGCATCACAGAAGGAATCAACGAGGCCAGGGCGCTTGCGGGGATATCGTCCCACGATTTTGCTGCGTGAATCAGCAGCCGATACACGCATGCTGCGAGGGGAAGAGCGAGGATGACTGAAGGGTGACTGGTGACGCGTGCTGACGCGTGTCAACTTCTTCGTGTGCGGACTCAATAATAATCCCGCTCGATCGCGAAAAACGGGCGTCGATCACCCTTATATCCATATTCTTTGCTTTTCGACCGCCACCGAATGAATCTTTACGGGAAGGGCACAAGCATGGAGGTGAAATACCGCACATTATGCCCCTCGTCTACGATGGAGTGCTGTCTCGATTGGCCTCGCTTGGGCAGACAATCATAATACTGAGCGGATCACAGCCAGGTTGTCTCGAGTTCGACGATATGATGCTGCACCTCCCTATTACAATGCGGCCGCTCAAACGTTCGATGGATGCCTCGTTCCAAACAGCATCTCCACTCATCGACTGCAGCTGAATTTGCTGTGAATCGATGCTCCCGGCATACAAAAACGCTACCAATCATTTGTGTTCGTATCATCTCATTCTCATTTCTCTTCGAAACATCCCCCTACTTGAGACTATCCACTTGATACCATGTCGAGATTTCCATTGAGGTGGGCGGCGCCCCTCACCGCCTTTGTGGCCGTCGCCGTCTACCTACACCTGCGAGGCTTTCCCGGAGTCGGCACTGCCAGTATGCCAGTCCCTCCGCCCGACAAGGTGCAAGCGCCTGCCGACGACTTGAATAGCGAGTCACAGACTGCCGACGAGATAATCACTCCTCCAGGTGAAAACGTTTGTCATTCAGCTGAGATATTCGCTCATCTAGAAGTAGCTTCCACCGACGAGACAGTCAACCAAACGGTCCGTGCTCAGCCAGAGACCCATCAACATCCAGATACGGTCACGCAATCACCAACAGCGCTCTACCTCGATGACCTCGCCAAAGCCAACACTCTCAAGGCTCAATCCACCGCTTTCTCGGATCGCGGTCAGCGGGAGGAGGCCCTGGCTGCCATCACAGAGGCGACCACCTTGCTCCGCACTCTTGTATCCAATCATCCAGCCACTTTAAACTCAGAGCTGGCTTCGTCTCTCCGCATCTTATCCTCCTGCCTCGGAGTTGTTGGTCGAAAGGAAGAGGCTCTGTCAGTAATCGAGGAAGCGGTGGAGCTACAACGGGTTCTCGCGAACAAGCACCCTTCGGAATTCAACGTCGAGCTCGCATCATCCCTGAATCACCATTCTAACCGCCTTTCGAAGCTAAATCGACACGACGAGGCTCTCCTGGCGATCCAGGAGTCAGTTGACCGGTATCGCACCGCTATCAAGGATCAGCCGGAGACTTCTCGCTCAGGGCTCGCAGCGTCTCTCTACAATCTCTCCAGCCGGCTCTCAAGATACGAGCTCCAGGAGGAAGCTTTGGCTGCAATTGAAGAAGCGTGCAGCATATATCGGGTTTTAGCAGTGGAACAGCCAGCATTGTATAGCAAGAACCTTGCTGCGTCGCTCAAGAAACTATCCGCATGCTCAAATGGCGCCGCCCGGCAGGTTGGAGCAGCAGGGCAGGTGACATCGACCAGTCACACACCCGGGGTAGCCACCGCTTCAGGTGAGACATCCCGAGCTCGAGGGTATTATTTGCTCATGATGAGACAGGAGGACAACACCCTGAACCACCCGTTTCTCACCATGACCCGGTCGCTCCTAGGGGGCCAGCCTTCTTTACCACCGGGAGTGGTGTGGTAAATAATGTTGCTGGTAACTACGTCACCGATGAAGGACCCGGTATGCAACGCACATTCCAGTCAAATGATTTCCAACTAACACCCATTTTTGTCATAGTGGCGAAGATATCACGGATGTTACAGCATGCAGAGCCTGAGGGCGCATCTTGGGATCCAGATCGTACATGCTTGCGCGGCACTCGCTTGTCTATACTCAGTATCCTCGATGCTTGGGCTCGAGGAGCCGGCTCGGAGAGGATCTGCTTGCTCGAAGGCGTGGCAGGATGTGGCAAGACCGCCGTATCACATACTATCGCTGAGAAACTCCATGCGGCTGGACTACTTGCCTGCGCATTTTTTTTCAGCCGCAACACCGCATCGCGCAGTTCCCCCAAAAGCCTGTTTGCGACCCTGGTGCGCGGTCTTGCCAATCGTCACCCCCGAGTTGCTGAAGCTATCGCTGAGGCTTTGGAGGCTGACCCAGCGCTTGCCTCAGCCTCGCTATCGCGCCAATTCGATGCGCTCATCTTGGAACCCGCCCGCCATCTTCCTGCCGATCGAACAGCTGTCTTCGTGATTGATGCACTGGACGAGAGCATCACTCACGACCTGGACACCGAGTTGCTCACAATACTTCGCGACAAGGTTACCCAGCTCCCTCCTCACGTTCGGATTCTCATCACGTCTCGTCCAACGAGCGTTATTGAGGAGCACCTATCCCGGTGCAGCCACGTTGTGGCGCACTCGATCGACGTGCACTCAGTCGAGAACAAAGGCGACATTGATATGTACGTGGATACGCAGCTACGCGACGAAGTCATCCTGCACAAGATGGGTCTCACTTCTCCCGACGAAGCCGTCATCCGTGACCTCAAACGCCTGGCGGAAGGCCTTTTCGTATGGATCGTCACGGTTTGCAATTTCCTGCGCACCGCGCACAGGCCCAAAGACAAGCTACAAACGCTGCTCTCAAAATCCTCTCAGCAAGGCACACCACCCGAAAAGAAGATGGATCACTTGTACGCCGCCATTCTCGCGGAATGCGGGGATTGGGAAGATGCAGACTTTGTGAAGGACTACGACCTCGTCATCGGCACTATTATGGCATTGAAGCGACCTCTCTCGCTCGCAGCGCTGCGGGCTCTGCACGATGGCAGCATGGACCTGGAGGCCGAACAGCTTCTTCAGAGATTTGGGTCTGTGCTGACTGGATTCCGTGACGCCCACCAGCCCATCCGCACCCTCCATCTGTCCTTCCACGAATTTGTCACAGACCGTGCCGCCAATGACGAAAGCACTAAACGCTTTCACCTGTTAGAAAAGGAACACAGCGGCCGTCTGGCAGAATTATGCGTCAAGACGCTGAACCGTGAGCTAGCCCAGCCTATTGATGGCACTGGGTACCTGGCGATAGATACAGTTGATGCGGGCATCCCGAAGATCTTAGATGTTTCCGAGCAACTGGTGTATGGCTGCGCTCACTGGCCTAGTCACCTGCAAGATGTGGAGACACCGCAGGCAATTCAAGCCGATATGATCACATTCATCTCCCGTCATCTGGTCACATGGATAGAGGTGTTGGCAGCAACAGACGTCTTCCGTGGATTACTTCAGATCGAGCAATGGGTACAGGTGAGCATTTTTCAGCCTTTGCACTGCATCTTGTCCTCATGTAATCGTATCTACAGCGGCGCGCGCCGGAGTTGGAACATCATTTCCAGTATGAATCTCAGGCAAAGGCGGTGTCCGTGCTTGGTAATCGGCTCGGTTACGCAGGTCGCATGGAGGAATCGCTGCTCGCGGCGGCGGAGGGGGTGGCTCTATATAGGGCTCTCGCGAGGGAGTGGCCAGCCATGTACAGTGGCGCTCTCGCCGGCCGCCTCACCAATCTATCTGGGCGGCTTTCAAATCTCGGCCGAGCACAGGACGCTTTGTCTGCTGCCGAGGAAGCCGTGCATCTGTACAGGCCTCTGGCGGCGGAGCGGCCAGCGGCGCACAATGCCGATCTCGCCACGAGCCTCAACAATTTGTCAAATCACCTTTCAGGTCTCGGCCGAGCGCAGGAAGCTTTGTCGGCTGTCGAGGAAGCGGTGAATCTGTACCGGGCTCTCGCGGCGGAGCGGCCAGCGGCGTACAGTGCCGATCTCGCCGACAGCCTCAACAATTTGTCAAATCGTCTTTCAGCTTTTGGTCGAGCGCAGGAAGCGTTGTCGGCTGTCGAGGAAGCGGTAAATCTGTACAGGGCTCTCGCGACGGAGCGGCCAGCGGCGTACAATGCCGATCTCGCCATGAGCCTCAATAATTTGTCAAATCACCTTTCAGCTCTCGGTCGAGCGCAGGAAGCTTTGTGGGCTGTCGAGGAAGCGGTGAATCTCAGCCGGGCTCTCGCGGCGGAGCGGCCAGCGGCGTACAACGGCGATCTCGCCGACTCTCTCAATAACATTTCGGGCAAACTGTTGGCTCTCGGTCGACCGCAAGAGGGTCTGTCTGCTGTCCAGGAAGCTGTACATCTCTACAGGGCTCTCGTGACAGAGCGGCCGGCGGCATACAATGCTGATCTTGCCATGGGCCTCCACAATCTATCCACACTCCTTTCAGGCCTCGGACGAGCCCAGGAAGCCTTGTCTGCTATCGGGGAAGCGGTAGATTTGAGGCGTGCTCTGGCGGCAGAGCTACCAGCGGTGCACAATCCTCAACTGGCCGACTCCATCCAAGACCTATGCCTTCGCCTCCTCGATCTTGGTCAACACGGTGAAGCTTTGATCGTGATACCGGAGGCGGTGGACTTGCACCGGGCGCTCGCTGCCGAGCGACCGGCACAGTTTAACCGACCTCTCTTATTGTCCCTCGCGGTGTTGGCCAAGGCCATGATGGAACTCGGAATGGATGTACCCCTGGAAATCAGAGAGGAGATAAGGTATCTGCAAGCGCGGGTGGCATGATGGCAAGGACTGGATAAGATACCATTTAGACAAAGAACCATTATTACATGCATGTAACGAAATGAAAGGCAATATGTGCCCCATTCTCTCGTGCGACTCTTGGTTCCTGCGACCATGCCAATCTCACGGCCAGGGAGGGTCTGTCCTGAAATCGGTTATATGTAGCTTACGGATCGCACATAAGCCCAGTGGAGAGTTCTCTTCAATTGTACCGTCTTGAGGTCAGTTGTCTGCAGGTCTGGGCAGCCGCGCACGATGCCTCAGCCCGCGCCGCTACAGGTCGGTGTCGGCATCCGGATGAGGAACACATCGGTTCTGGCAATGGCGATGACGCCGACGGACGTCATCATCGAGCGGGCCGATACAACAATGGGAACATGGATCGAAGAGAGTGACATCGGTGACGGGTGGGCCGAACCAAGATCGAAGCAGTCCTAGTTATCCTCAAGGGAGTGCCCAGGAGTACTCGCCGATCCTCACTCTTCCTTGCCAAGCCGCCTCCCCCGAGATCCCCGCCTACCGCATTCCTCCAACTCGCAAATACTTGCGGAGCCAACAACCTCGCGCCTTCCCGCCTCGACGCCTGTCTCGTTCCCACCATCGATCCCAAGCACCTTAGCCGCCTCCGCTGATAAGCGACCCGCCCATGGCTGGTCTTCGACTACATCTGCCCGTACACCCGCGCTATCGCGATGGCGCGTGCTGGAACGAACAGGGCGGACATGGGTATTTGCTCCTCGAACGCGCTGCGTTCTGCCATTCGGACGGCCTATTCATCTAGCGCGCAGTACAGTCCGTCCATCTTGTCGTCGGGTCCATCCTGCAATTCGCAATGGCAGCTTCTGCTCCGCGCAGCACAAAGAACGGCTGCTCCATCTATCGTGAAAGGATATCAATCTAGTTGCTTGGTGGTCGCGTGGATTGAAGGAGAGCATTGGAAACTCTGAACGGGTTGGAGGTATGTGAGGTGTAAAAACAGTCCATTTGCTGCGCTCTAATAGGAACTGGTACTTCTTTCCCCTTCTCTGCGGTCTAAACTTTCTCTCCACCCCCGAGTATGCCACCAGTGACCACACCCTTCATTTTCCCCTGCGCACCTGCCCGACGACATCCGCCTGTGACGAAAGAGAACATCCACGGCGCGTGGTGCGGTATGCGAGAGGCAAGACGACTCGAATCATTTCACCACGATTACATCAACTTGAGATGTGGGCTTAGCTATGTCCAGAAGATGGAAGACGGTGAGGGCGCACGATCACTCCATAAAGGTATGCGACAACCTCGTTGCTGAACGGCGTGAAGAGCATGGAGAGGCAGATTCAAAGCCAGCTGCTCGCTATTGTGAATGCACGTTGCTTGCCACACGTCCTTTGGAAAGTCTCGCAGGGGAATTCATTTTTACGGTCTCCAGCCATGATATAGCCGAGGATAATCACGAACGCGCTGATGATCATGACTCTGCTGGTTCAATGACTGGTGCTTGGGTTGTGCCCGAGAAAACGAATAGCCATGCGGACTGGCAGAGAGCCATGAAGATAATGGCCTGCGAGGACTGAGCGGAGGACGGAGTCACATCAGCACTCGTGCCCAGTAGCGATTCACGAAAGACGTACACGCTTGATAGAAAACAGGCCAGAGAAGTTAAGTGCAGGCTTTCACCACGCGGAAGACGATTTGCGTGAAAAAGCCGTCCGAGATGCCTACGCCCCTGAGCACGGCAGCGCCATAGTCAAAAGGGTTCATGCTCTTGAGGACCTGAGCTACTGCAGAGTCTGCAGCGCACTCATTCTTGTTCTGCAAGTATCCCACCCATCCTTCATCCCCGGGGCATCGCAGTGCCCTAGTAGATCTCCCCGGCGACGCAGAGCCCGATGAGTTGGTTGATGTCGTCTGCTAGCTGCACGGCATGACGGGCTGCCTTCTGTCCCTGGGTTCGAGTTTGACGGGAGCCGAATTCATCGAGAAGGTTCGCTGAGAATAGTGTATTTGGGAGTCCAGGCGGTCGTACGCGTGCGAATCCGGGGAGTGAATCCCGGCGGTCCAGTCTTGGATCTGATCTAAAGGATGTCGCGAGGAGAACTGGGCAGATATGATGATGCGTAGCACGATTTAAAACGTGGAGGGGTTCGATGTGCGCCAGGCGCTGGCTGCAGCGAGCAGCCAGAGTCGTTCGGCGCGGGTTAACACGCAGGTGCATGCCAGCGCCGCAGGTCCACCACACAGCCACCGCAGCTCGGCAGGCGTACGTGCATATCTTCCCTAACGCCAGAACAGAACGGATTGCATCGGTTCTTGTGTCCCGGTTTGTCGAAAAGGCTCGCTAGAGGCGGCGCATATCGACCGACACGAACGCGCTGGGCTACATGGGGTCTGGGCGCGGATCTGAGTGCGGATCTGGAGATCCTGGATGGACAGTTGTTGTAGTTGGCGAGCAAAGTACCGAGGGCGCGGTGCAGCGCACAGCAAAGAAAGGTCAATGGGATTGGTGAGTAGTTTCCACAGGGACGAGTAGCAGGGCTGAGGTAACAGCCCTGCCACGGCGAGGTCGCGGGAGGTATCGAAGGTCGGGCAGTGCGGAGGACCGACGTGTTCCGTGGCTCATCGTGCCAGCATCAACTAACACTAGCTGGCGTGATATGAGCTTCGTTGTAAAAGCAGGCACAGACGAAGAGAGACTCACCCTGGGCTCGACCTCGAGAGCGCCTTGGAATAGGGCCACACCAATTTGTTGGAGTGGACGATTCGAATCTGGGACAGCATCCAACGCGCGAGGTCCTCGAAAGGAGTAGCACTGTGAGCCACGCGAAAGCGCAACATCGACGAGTCCCGACGGCCACTCGCGAAGACCATCCCAGCGCCTCGCATTATGATCTATCTGCCCTGCCCCTCCTTCCATCCCTAGAACCCGGATGACACGCTCCACGTCGACGAGCGCACGAGCGCCGCAGCTCGACACACAGCAGAGTCAACACAAGGTCATGCACTGCGTGGCTAACCAGGGCGGGATGGCGCGGGGGAGGAACAGCTTCGGGCGCTGCGTTGGGTGTGTGTAGTGAGTGGGTAGACCGGCGCGGGCGCGAATAGAGTTGGGTGCGAGATGGTCTGAGATCCATATTGGGTATCTGGACGGAATGGAGGCAGGGTTGGCGGGCTCTCGCGGGGAGGCTAGAAGGATCAAGTGCGGGTGTGCTCGACACTTCCAACGTAGCTGAGACTTGGCCCACTACCAGTACTAGCTCCTCATTTGCCCTACACCTCACACACAAACAGTCGCGCGATTCCCGACTGATGCTCGGGGCGATTGATATTAGCCAGAGGAAGCGGCCCGCTGCACGAGGACGACGGGATGTCGTGCGTGATTTCGCCTTGGTAGCTGTGCGCTCTGCGGGCAGGGGTCGAATGAGCGGTCGTGTGGGGGCGCAGGCTGAGTGTAGTTGGATGAGGGCGAGGCAGGAGTGGGGGGTTGGGTGGTCTGTGTTCGGGATTGGCGCAGGATATCCGTCTTCGTGTTGATGCGCAGGGTGAGGGTGCGCCTGTTGTAGTGTACCGCTCGACGGAAGGCAGGCAGGCGCTCTGTGCTGTTGCGATAACTGACGGGACGCGGACCACAAGGGATCGGAAACGGCATTCGATGGCCGTAGGCTTGACCAGTCGACCTAGTCATGCGTCCGTCCAGCAGTGACCTGTCTGGTCAAGCGCCAAGTTGAGACGGGGGTCGATGGCAGACGAGCAGCCTGGGCGGGTTCAGCGGCCTCGGACCGCCGCGTATGACGGTGTACATGACGTAGTCGAGCAGAAGGCTGGAGTCGAGTGGTCTGTTGCGCGGGCGGTCGCTGGGCGGTCGTACATGTTCTGCGGCTGCGATCGTGGGCGGGGTTCGAAGAAAGCATATTGACCCCGCGGTCGACGCGCCACTGTGTCATGATCAGCAACTTGTCATGTCACCATCGTCGCTTTGTGAGGGAACGGTCGATTGGTCTTATTACGTGATGTCGTAACGCACCACAGTGAGCCTTTTCCTTGTCTCTAGTCCTACTGCGCTATTGGAATCACTATTATTGAGCAAATTATTTGTCCCAGAGCTATACCTAGCTCAATATAATCCCTAAACTGCCATAATAGAGCCTAACACCTCCCCCTCCCTCCCCTAGAAATAAATATCCTTGGCCTAATCACTAACCTCTAAGCTATAAGCCAAACCTCTACCTCAAACATCTAATTTTAACCACCATCCACTTATCAAACCTATAAGTGAGGACCTGACACTCTAATATCTTCGCTAACGCTCGGCGAGGATACACTGTTACTCAACACAGTAGATGTGGCAATGGCCACACGGGGCGACGGTCGGGGACATACTAAATATGGTGCGTTACGACATCACGTAATAAGACCAATCATCAGGAAAAAGGACAGCATATGGTATAGGTATGTAATGGCCTTGTAAGGCTCATAATCAGAAGAATAGGCGCAATATTCGGCATTGCGGGTGCAACGTAATATCTTCGAATATAAGGGTCTATTTCTTACAATGTGCAAAGATGACTTGCGAGCATTGCGATTACAGATCAGATTGCCGCAAGTTGCCAAGGTGCGAAAAGCCTGGTTTTATGCCCAATATCCAATTGCCATGCAAGGGTCCATTTATTACATAGCATTATAATCGTTGCAGCCATTGCGAATGTGGAGCAAATTGCTATCAGTTCGCAGATATCCATTTGAGATTTGTATTGGAAAGATCCGGGCAGTTCAGAAAATTAGAGTGGCATTGGCAAGCTATGGAAACAGTACATAACAGGCTCTCTACTGCACGCTCTCGAGAGCTCACTGCGGGATAGACAATCGTGTCATGGAAGGCCCGGGTATGTAGTTAGGTTTAGCTTGTCGCACCTGAATCAAACTCAGTCTGTCGCACGGCCGTTGCGGTGATCGCGCGTGCTTGGCCCTTCACAGCACGCACACCAGCGCGGGCGCGTCAGCAGATGAGTCGGGGCCGGCGGGGAGGACGACGAGCGTGAAGTCCGCGCTCGCGGAGAGCAGCACGCGCGAGGATAAGCCGGTGACCGTGCTGAGGAGCCTCTTGTGTGTCACTTGCAATATTGGGGCGATGAAGTCTATTTGGACGGACACGTCGAGGTGCAACCGCACGCGAACTGTGTGCCGTTGGGAGCGATAGCGAACGCGGGGATGCGCCGAGGGGAGCGCCGTGTCCACGCAGTCGCGCGCGAGAACGAGGACGAGTTCGGGGGCTTTGGGAACTTGGAGCGCGGGGAAGGGACGGTGCAGGCGGTTGCGCAGGGTTCGTCAGCGGTCTAAGCAGCGTGCAGCGTGCAGCACCCGACTCACCTCGCTACCGTCGCACTCGACTTGAGAAGCAGTTGATGTCCTGATAGCAGATTCAAACGACACTCACCATCGTATCAGCATCGGCCCAGGTGATGATGTGGGGGAAAGAAAGAAGATGCGGCCTTCAAGTTGAGATGGTGTCGTGTGATTTAATGAGGAGAAGAGTGTTCTTCCGCACAGCATACAGGTACTAAGTGCTGTTTATGACTCACGGGGGTGTTATTTAGTACAGGAGGATGCTGATTAGTATAGGGGGTGTTGTTTAGTATAGGGGGTGTTGTTTAGTATCGCTAAATAGCAGTAGTGGCGCCACGATTGATCGGGACCAAATACCTCCGGCTGTTGATTTTCTCAAGTCAAATACCCGGGTCTTAAGCACTTGAACGTTGGGGGATCGGTAGCTTCAACTCCGTATCTCCCCTGCTACCCTGTGTCGGCGACTCATTTTGAACTCGCACTCGAAGGCGGAGACAATGTTAACACCACGGATCGGTCCACGGTATCATTGTCTCCGCCTTCGGGCGCCGCATCTTGCACTTGTCTCGTCCTGGCTATAGGTGTGTACAGACGATTACGAGCCTATAGCGGCGCTGCTACAGGCGCTTAATCGCATGTACACAGTGAAGTCAAGCGAGTTCATTTATCATAGTACTTGCCCGCCACTTCTATGCAGACGGCTACTGGTCTACTGGTCTCTAGTTCAACTTGAAATCATCATTTACGGCCTGCCTCTCTGCTGGACTATCACTGTTACTGGGATTGGTCATTCGAAATGCTACGTTACCACTTAATTAGATCGCACTACCAAATTATGATCCCTACTAATTTTTCCTTCACTATGAAAATATGCTGTCATAATTTTATCCCACTTACATGCTGGATCGAAATCTTTTGCACCGGCGTAACTAGAGATAAGTATTGCAACGATTGCACACCCCGTATAAGATTTAGATAAGCCTTATCATGGGTTTCCAATGTTTTAGCATCCCGTAAAATTTAGCTATTCCCTTCGGAATCTATAACAGAGCAAAGCAGGGACTGTCCCTTTTCCTGATGATCGACCTATGCCTCTCGCATTTTTCTTCCCGACGTCACTTGGTCTTCACTTCCCTCGTTATCTGGCTTGCTAAATCAAAATGTCAACATGCACACCTCCTCCAGATGCACTGAATCTTCGATTCGTCTGGCAGTAATGCTCTTTTGATTCTGCTGTCAACCTCAGCCGCGTTCAAGTAGTCCGTTGTCTCAGTGCGTTAGGGCGAAGCTACAATCTGCGAGGGACAAATCCACGAGAACCGCCGAATGAACACTACTGATCATATCCAAGTCAGAGCCGCGCTTGGTGCTGTTCAATCTTCATAGCCAGCGCGCCTGGTATTGTGCGAGTATAAATGAACAAAGTGCATACAGATCCGACGGGAGCAGGAGCATATGGCCAGCAAGGTTTTCACTTTTACCTGTGCAGTGCATTCTAATCTATTGAATACACTGCCTGCGCGGTCAGCGACACTGATATCTTTGTTACTCCACACCTCTCCGCTCTTTACGGACATCTAAGCAGCCGTTGTTCAGCTGTGGGACTGAGACGTTTTCTGACTTTTCGACCACCAAATCATGCCTTTCGGCACCCTCAAAAACTGGACTATAGTCCAAGGTGTTTTGCGGCTATGATCAATGGCGGACGCCAAGGACACAGGACCAGCTAAGCCCTCACCTGCTTTCATATCCTTGGCACCTCATATTAGCCCCTGTGGGAGTGCACCTCAACGGCAATCCTCTTCTGTGTCGCAGCGCTCCACTCCTTTCCTGTCGGAATGCAAGTGGGCGTCAAGTAGACCAGTGTCGTTGCCGCGCAAGCAGCATTGGCATCGCCTAACGCCTGTGCTTAATTGATCAATATCAATTTGATCTAGCTGCTTACCCGCGTTTTTCCAAACGCTGAGACCGTTCGGTTTCGCCTATAAAAACTGCACGATACATCAGACTGGATATACACCAGCCTATCCTCACTTTCAAACACCCGCCACATTCCAACCACCACCTTCAACATGCAGTTCTTCAAGTCGACCCGCTTCGTCGCCCTGGCCTTTGCCGCTACCTACGTCGCTGCTGCGCCCGCTCAATCCGCGTGCATCTACAACTCCGACTGCTGCAGCAACGAGTGTGTTGATTATGTGAGTGTAGTCTGGTCTCAGAGCTGCAACATCGCACTCATGCCTTGTAATTTAGATCTGTGTTTAGAGCCAATAACATCACATTACTCGCACAGGCCATATTGTGGCCATCACCCAGTCGGTGTTCATACCTCTGCGAAATTGGCACCTCGTCTCACATCTGCGGCATCTAGTTTCTCTTGGCCTTAAATTCGCTGTAGGGGCGCAGGACGCTACCAGGGCACAAAACATCGCAGCCTCATGTTGTTTGATATTTAAATTTATCTATTTGCTCTGCTGCTTCGCACTGGGATGGAATCGTACTATATTCAACCTGAAATTGTAGCCGCGCAGTACCCCTGTGCGAATTGGTATGAGACATACGGCAACTTGAACATCTCGGGGCTGCTGGTGATCAATCAGGTAGGCTTAACGTGCAAGGATAGAGTATATTTCGTGTGTGGTGAAGCTTTCGGGGGCCCACATCTTCCTATTGCACACATGAAGGTTAAACTTCTGTTGCGCTTCAAGACTCGATACCGGGCCGACGCGGGCCGGGGGCATCCGCAGCCACATATGCCACCTTGGTAAGTCAACCGCCAGCCGTAGCGATGAGTATCAGGAAGAACGTGAGGGTGAGATCATAGGGCCAGTCGCTCGTCGGGGCGAGTGCGCCTCACTTGCCGCGTGTCTGCTAGAACAGTCTCACTTGTACAAAGCGATACATGTCCGTGTGTATGCGGCAGTCGGGTGCTCTGGGATGCACACGCCAGTTTTAGGTTTGCTATGTAACTAACATTAAAAGTTTATCGTCTGCTAGCAAGCAAGAATCACGTACATTTGACCAGCGCACGGAGGTTTTTTTCATACAATCAAGCCGGCCTCGGAAATTGGCCCTAGCCAGGTTCAATTCATTCCCGTCTCCGGGTCTCAAATCAAGCAAAATTTCGGCCATAACAGAGCTAAAATTGATGTCCTTAGTATGTTTCTGTGCTAATGTCCCGTTGACGACAGTTCCGACGTCGAACAGACGTCGACCACTACGACCGCCAATTGCATCTTGCGCTCGAGACTTAGCGAAATTTTCTTGACAAGTCTGTAGGGTGGCGGTACACGTCGACATTACTTGCTCCTTGACGACAACCTCCTTCCCTCTTCTTGGCTCAATTCCCTTCCTCCCTCCCTAAGCCTGCCTCCTCTTGGGCTTCATGCACAATGTCCCCTTCGCCCAATAAGACAAAAAGTCAGTCAAATGTCATTAATCTTTTTTAACTCAAGTCTAATTATCTGACTCGCAGATACTCCTCTACTGGTCTTGCAGCCTACAGCACCTCTGTCGCATCTGCATTTACTGCGCTCCCTTCTCACCCCACATTTGCATTCCTTCACATATTCCCCTTGCCTTCCTTCACCGCTACTGTTCCTTCTCTCTTTTCCCACTTGTATCACACCCCGCTCCCCCTTCCCAAATTATACCTTTGTTTCCGGGATGAGACAGGATAGGACCAGTAGTTTCCGTGCCCCATGTATTCTGAGATAGTATAGCATTGAAGCTGCACGCATAATATAGCAAAAATGAAATTTTATTGATATTTAAAAGTGACCTATGAGAGCTTGAACCGACAAGAAATTGACATACAATGGCGGACATCCACCTGACGTCTCGTAGTAGGCCAATCTGCCTGACATCCCAAGCGTGATGCCAGGGTAGGGTAAACTACTGGGCATCGGTTATATGATAAACTTTTAGCATATATTTTATGTCAGCCTCGTGCGGAATCGAGCGCCGCTCTAACAGGGTTAGTGTAGTGTCTAGCCCAGAACTACCGTGCAGATGACGATGCTTCACGTATGAAAGGCGAGGCATAGCTGAGAATGAAGATTATTGAACTGAGAATCTTGAGGTTTCTGGTTCGTTGACTGGTGCCCCGATCTTTGAATAAGCTGTCCCCAAGAAAGTGAACGGCCAAGCGGATTGGCAAACCACCAAGCACGACACGCTCGCGAGGACTAGTATTCGGGTGCCGATAGTGATTCAAGAAAGACGAACGTGCTTCGGGGGGAAACATGCCGAAAATGCAGAAGTTGTCGACAAAGATCATATGCGCGACGAAGCTGTCGGAGATGCCCACACCAGGAGACACGGCAGTGCGATAGTTGGAACTTGGAAGAATTCGCGCCCCTGAGCAGCTATACAGCGTCCTGGGCAACCCTTCATCCTCGGTATGAGAGTACTTCTCCACCCAGCCTTCGGGCCCTGTCGCTTTCGAGTCCAAGCGCATCTCCACACGGTAGCGCATGACAAACTGGCTCCAATCCTCGTGCTTCGGGTGTGGTCTGGCCCTGCGTTTCATATATAAGGTACGCTGAGAGAATGGCACATATCTGCTGACATGAGCGCACCCTAGATTACGTGCGAGTCGGAGCAAGCATGTATGCGGCGATTCGGGCGAGTGATCATCGATGGTTTACTTGTGATTTTGATTTGGTCGGCGCGAGGTAAAGAGGGGTAGAGGGAGCGGTACATGCTGCGAATACGAGCGTGAAATGGTGCGACAGATAGCAGCTGAAGTAAAGAAGTATTCATCAGCATTCGGCCCCTAGCAGTGGTTCAGAAGGGACTTACGCGTTTCATGCTAAACAAACAGCTGCAAGTCACCAGTGCAGAAGTGGACAATGCGCGGGTTCTGCACGACGAGGTTGTGCGATATACGAAGCGATTGAATCACGGCATCGTCATAGTCAAAGGAGCCCGCCCTATGCTACTGCAGCTCGGCAGCCCTTGTCCAGCGGCGTCGTGTGCAGCGTCATCCTCAAACTGAAAGTAGTCCTCCACACCCTTCAGCGCTTTAGTCCTGAGTCGCCTCAGCGTCCGCATGGATCTCGTCACTAACACCTTGCACCAGCGTCTCAGCAGAGCAAGAAGATCGGCAGCTGAGCGTAGAGCTGAAGAAGAGGACGGGCGTCGATGGCTGGAGGACATCGGACCGAATCGGACGACGAAAGCGGGCCAGTTCCGAGGCGCTTAGCGGACTCTTTACCCATTCTGCCTCTCTCTCTTCATCGAGCTCATCGTACGCTGGCACCATTCCATTTCGAAATCTCGCTGCCGGACGGGCTATCAATGGACCAGCACTTAGATCGAAATTGAGATCCAATCAGTGCTGCTGCAGGTTCCTCTCCAACACTCTATGGCATGTCATTATACTCACTTGCTGGAATCGTCCGCCTTCTTCAGCAACCCGCAGTCCACACTGAAGACACAGCAAATTGAAGTGCTTCTATCAAATAATGGAGGCCCAGATCACCTCGCGGGTACCTCCGGCAACCGAAGACTGATGCCCTTTGTCAAGCGCTAGAGAGCGGCATGCAATAGCCCAGACATTGACGCGGAGGAACTACACATCGCTATATCGATTTTTGATTTCAGCCACGAGGGAAAATGACTGGGTTCAACGGCCAGTACGCTACCCGAATTCCTGCACCAACATCGTCATCTTTCCCAGCGCGCTGAGACCATGCTCCAGCGATCGCCGATCTTCCTTCCCTAGCTATACAAACTTCCTGTGCGGCTATCTGAGCTTTCCTCAGTATATTCTTTCCACAAGACAAGCGCACAATGGCTGGATAAACTTCAAATCTCTAGTGCCGGCGTCACATGGGGAGAAAGACTGGGCTGTCACTAACATTCGATCCCATTAAGCGGCGTCCGCATCATACTTGGTCTTCTGAAAGGCAAGATGCAAAACGCCACCATCCGCCACTGCATGCACCCATCACGCGTGCTCGCATATGGGAGAGCGCCAATCGCCGTGTAAGCGCCCAATCTCGCTGAAAACGGGTGGCACGTTGTCCGGGCTGCTTGCTTGCTAGCTTCCATCTCGCCTGCAGGCGCAAATCGCAATCTTGACGCCGACGGTGCTCAAGCGAGCGTTAGCACTTGACGTCGACATGTGGCAAAAATGTCGTGTTTGGCTCAGTTGGCTCTAGGGCGGCTTTAAAGTGTGCTTTGAAACGATGCAGGAACTCGGGACCGAACGATCAGGCTGGATCGCAACTGTGACCTGGTTTGATTGAATAATCGTATCCCCCCGGCGCTCGTAGTCTGAGAACGGGTGGCACACGGTCTGGCTGCT
>JACXVL010000297.1:19204-82574 GCA_014898675.1 Athelia sp. TMB
AAATGAAACCCGACTATTTCACATTCAGTATTGTAGCTGAAAGGCGATCATGCGTAGAATCATGCGTACCGGCATCTCCTGTGGGCGTCTTCTCCAGCGCTGCCAGATCGTCTTGAAGGCCAAGCGCCTCCATGATCTGCCACGAACGGTACCAGAATCCGATGCCTGCACCCACTTCGCCGAACTCGTGGGCAGCTTCGTAGAGGTCGAATTTGACGTTGGATTGCTTGCCCAGGGCGACACAGAAGGTGAGACCGCCGATGCCGGCGCCGCTGCGACCCGTTCAGTGGTAAGCTCAGGTTGTAAGTGCTGGGCAATGTCGCCTCGACTCACGTTACTGCGATTCTGAGGTTACTCATAGTTGTCACTGTAGTATGTTGTATGATGCTGAAAAGTTTCAGATGGTGAAAAGCGGTCGAGCTTGAAGATGTTGTTGGGTTGAATGGAGCATGGGCAGTCGATATTTAAGCAGTTCATGGCCGCATGAGGGTGTCAGCCAAATCACATTCGATCATCGAGGGTAGCATGCTTTGAGAGCTTGCGACCGGACGCGCATCCACCGAAGGCGATCTGAGCGCAGAATACGACACTGGTCGGACTGTGCGAGAGCTAACTGAAGATGACAGCGGGTAGCGAACGACTGGTAAGGGCAAGTGTGGGACAGGAAGGCGTGAGGCATCGGCTGGAGCTCCAGAAAGATAACCCATGAGAGCCTAACGGGAGCAAATCCATGTGCGTTGGCTGGCACAGTTTTGAGGGGATGGAGTTTCCGAGATGGAGCTGCCGAAGACTCAGAGGACGGGAACAAAGAACAGGCAGACGGAGGCTTTACAGATGTCATTTTTCGCCATAGTGTTGAGCCACAGCTTGCCACAGCTTGCTCTCAACCGTCATCGCGTCATCATCAACCACTCATCGAGCAAACGCGGACTAAGCACACGCGGTTGAATAACGTCTCTGACATTCTGTTGTGCAACCCTGCGTTTATGATGCTCTCATACGGCTTCAAAGGCAAACTAGTTACTAACGGGACTGTCATAGAGATCACACAATCAGCATTATTATTCAGGTCGATTTACTTTGGAGTTATTCGCTTGGCCCATATTTGTCCCATGGCTTCAGTGGCACCGTATGTATGAGTAATAGTGCTTAATCGCAGCTGAGCACGTTGATACTGGTAATGCAGGGAGGGATAAGTATTTCCCTTGAAATTACCACCTTGTGATCTCCATCAGTATCACGAATCAAGCGTAGCTTTGTCTAACTGCGGCTTGAAAACCTTATCTGCCTTTATCTATTTCTAGATCCGACATTAAATGAGGGACTGGTGGCGAACCAGTGGCTCGAGTTCCGTTTCGTTGATGGCAATGCTACTATTTATGAGTAGCAAAACTTCAAATCGTGAAGGGTGTACCTATAAATTATTTTCTTTGAGTGACAACCGCATCGGAATAATCTGGCCTGCGCAGGTGGACTACCGAACACTGAGGGAACGAATCATTAATCAAGGAACGAACATGCCATATATGGGTATAGAGCATGCAAAACCACCGAGGCAATTAGCATCGCGTCAATTTTCTCTTCCCCATTCCTCTCCGCCGCCACCATGCCTGAACAATCCACATCGTGCTCCAACCCCTCATGCCCCAAACCCGCATCATTTGTGGCGTCAAAGCAATGCGCTGCTTGCCACAGGACACGATACTGCAGGTGAGTCTCGCCAACATTAAGCTTTTTGTATCGCAATATCAACGCGGACTGTAGCGCGGACTGCAGCAAGAAAGACTGGCCTGTGCACAAGGAGACGTGCTTCAGCGAGAAGCGCATCAACGCGATGCTCGACAAGATAAACGCCGAGGAGGCCGCGAAGCCGCCGCCGAAGCCCAAGGCGGACCAGTGTACGGGGTGCGGAGTGAAGTTCCCGCAGCGCGACGAGGACGATGAAGATGAGGACATGGAAGAAGATGGAGAGGAGGCGCTTGCTGATGCATGCGACGATTGCGGTGAGTATGTGTTGTTTGGTTGGTAAATAGCTGGACTCATTGGGATGCAGGGTACATGGTCTGTGAGGGATGCGTTTCGGATACCAGCAACGGTGCGTCGCGCTCGGTTTCACGCCTTTCTCATACATCAGCTGATGTCTATCGCAGGGAGCTGCCACTGTCTCAACTCCAATTTTGGAAACCCGTACTGCGGCATGTGTAAGTCCCTCGGCTTCTCGCTAAATGAATACATCTCTCTGATAATTTGGAACAAAGCGCCGCGCTGGTATCATGGCGGTCGAGGCAAGTCTTACAGGGGCGACAGGCACCCCGAGGGCGAGCGGGAGGAAGACCCGAGCAAGTTTGAGGCAACGCCGCGCGCGTGCGGGAACTGCGGGGAGGTGGATTATTGCATGAAGAAGGCGTATCTGAAGTATGCCGATCGTGAAATGTATGTGGCTTTCAGACCGAGACAGAATGAAAGTGGGCTATGACCTTGCTTTGATGACGGCGAATTCCCCAGACAGAATGCATTACACAGCAACATCAGAAACGAGCGATCATGTTGTAAGGGTAAACGGGCAAGCTAATCATGCCCACCTCTTGCTCAGCTCCACAGCTTGCTTGATATCGTCTGGCTTCATGCAGTGCTTCATCTCCCCACAATTTCCACACGCGCGGGGTGCCGCTTCGAACCCGCCTGGGTTCTCCACGCGATCGTCCTCGGGGTGCCGGTCGCCGACATATGCCTTGAATATCTTACCCCGCGCGCCGTGGTAGCAGGTAGGAGCTACATATCTGTATCATTGACTTATTGCAGGTTGTCTGTGGAAGCGATACTCACACATGATGCAGTACGGGCGTCCGAAATTCGTGTTGAGACAGTAGCAACTTCCCTGCCACGTATGCGACACGCAAAACCCACATACGCGATACCCTGCACAGAATGACTTGCTGTGAGCCTGGGTTTCGACAATGAACTTGATCAACACGCACCGCACGCACTGCACGCGTCCGCCTGTGTAGCTTCGCTGTAGAATTGGCCTTGCTTGGCGAACTTACGATTGCACCCAGTGCAACGGTCGATCGGCGGCTTGCGCGGAGCACACAGCGCTTTGTGCTCCGGCCAGTGTGCCTTCTGGCATTCTGTGCTGGTGAAGTCAATCTCCGATTGGACGCAGGATCGTATAGGTGTTTTTGGATCGGGAAGCCGGGCGAGACCACAGGGAGGGACCAACCTGCAGTAGCGCGACTTGTGGCATGCAGAGCACTGCATCTCTGCGAGCCGCTCACACGTAGGTCGAGTGCAGGGCGCCAAGATAGGCTGATCAGCGGTCGACACGGCGGTCGTATGCAGTGTACTGGACATAAAGCGGAACTTGAACATCATGCGGGCGCCTAACTAACTCAATTAGATCACGGCGCTACATCAACAGGAGGTGTGAGCAATTGTTATGCTGTGATATCGATGTCTTCATGAACCCTGATCTGATGCCACGCGAATACACGATGTAGAAACTCAATAGGCAGGCCATTCGATTCTGTCCCGCGATGCGCTCTTGGCGGTGCTCCTGGGGCTCGTTACGTTCGTCAGCACACACCTGTAGTCTGCTCCGCTGTTCGCGCAAGACAACAACTTATCCATCTTCTCAGTCCCCCACCATCGTGGAGCGTATGAGTCGTTTCCCTGACTTTCTTCGACCACTGGTGGTCTCTGGGCCTTCTGGCGTTGGCAAAGGATTTCTCATCAAGCGCCTCTTTGCAGAGTTTCCTGACAAGTTTGGATACAGTATCTCCCGTGCGCAAAGTAGCTCTTCACTGAATTGCACAGCTGACCTGGATTTAATTACTCCCCCAGATACCACACGCGGACCACGACCAGACGAAATCAACGGCAGAGATTACCATTTCACATCTCCTACCGCCTTCCGAACTTTACTTCAGGCGGGAGCCTTCATCGAATACGCCGAGTTCTCCGATAACATGTATGGCACGAGTAAACAAGCAGTTCGGGACGTGGCATGCACAGGCAGGCGTTGCATTCTGGAAATCGAGGCGCAGGTGTGTTCTTTAGGCGCCCTGAAGCCTTCCGCTGTTTTATGATCACGCTTATGTCCGATCTGTATCTCTCAGGGCATCCGCCAGGTCAAGCAGACCGACATGAACCCTGTCTTCTTGTTCCTCTCGCCCCCTTCGATGGGCGCTCTTCGCAAACGGCTGCAAGACCGTGGGACGGAATCGGACGCGGTGATACAGCGGCGGCTGGCGACGAGTTTGAGGGAGATTGAGTATGCAAGGGAGCCCGGTGCGCACGATATTGTGCTGGTCCTTGACGATTATGAGAAGTCATACCATGACTTTCGAAGGGTTGCGTTGGGCGAGCGCATTGTCGGGGATGTTTTGCCTGCTTTAGATGATTAGACTCATCAAGCTTTTGCAAGGAAAAAGACAGAAGTAATTGCATACATGCATCTCAGAAGGAATCAACCAGGCCAGGGCGCTTGCGGGGATATCGGCCCACGATGTTGCTGCGTGAATCAGCAGCTGATACACGCATGCTGCGAGGGGAAGAGTGAGGATGACTGAATGTTCCGAGTCCCTGCGGTCTCTCTTCGTGCACGCAATCCAAAGGGAGTTGGTGGTGGTGCTTTGAATTATGATTTTGGAGTGAGCATTGCGGGGTGAGAGTTTCGAGTGCGCTAAAGCTCAGAGCGTAACAGTCGATGGTCGCTGATCGCCGCCCAGGATGATCCACTTCTGTGAAACTAACGAACGGGTGACGCGTGCTGACGCGTGTCAACTTCTGTTTGTGTGCGGACTCAATAATAATCCCGCTCGATCGCGAAAAATGGGCGTCGATCACTCTTCGTATCACTTCATATCCTTTGCTTTTCGACCGCCACCGAATGAATCTTTACGGGAAGGGCACAAGCATGGAGGCGAAATACCGTACATTAAGCCCTCTCGTGTATGGAGTGCTGTCTCGATTGACCTCGCTTGGGCAGATAATCATAATACCGTGACTGAGCGGATCACAACCAGGTTGTCTTGAGTTCGACGATATGATGCTGCACCTTCCCTATTGCAATGCGGCCGCTCAAACGTTCGATAGATGCCTCGTTCCAAACAGCATATTCACTCA
The DNA here is from genome assembly GCA_014898675.1 of Athelia sp. TMB. Taxonomy (NCBI): domain Eukaryota; kingdom Fungi; phylum Basidiomycota; class Agaricomycetes; order Atheliales; family Atheliaceae; genus Athelia; species Athelia sp. TMB. The sequence goes on from JACXVL010000297.1 coordinate 24,329, forward strand.
TCGACTGCAGCTGAATTTGCTGTGAATCGATGTGCCAGGCATACAAAAACGCTGCCAGTCATTTGTGTTCGTATCAGCTAATTCTTATTTCCCTTCGAAACATCTCCCTACTTGAGACTATCCACTTGATACCATGTCGAGATCTCCATTGAGGTGGGCGGCGCCCCTCACCGCCTTTGTGGCCGTCGCCGTCTACCTACACCTGCGAGGCTTTCCCGGAGTCGGTACTGCCAGCATGCCAGTCCCTCCGCCCGACGAGGGGCAAGCGCCTATCTGCAACTTGAATGGTGACTTACCGACTGCCGACGATATAATTCCTCCAGGTGACAGTGTTTCTCATTCAGCTGAGACATTCGCTCATTTAGACGTAGCTTCCACCGAAGAGACAGTCACCCACACAGTCCCTGCTCCACCGGAGACCCATCAATGTCCAGATACAGCCACACAATCACCAGCACCGCCCTACCGAGATGATCTCGTCAAGGCCAACGCTCTCAAAGCCCAATCCGCCGCTTTCTCGGATCACGGTCAGCGGGAGGAGGCCCTGACTGCCATCACAGAGGCGACCAACTTACTCCGCACTCTTGCATCCAATCATCCAGCCACTTTTAACTCAGAGTTGGCTTCGTCTCTCCGCATCTTATCCTCCTCTCTCGCTGTTGTCAGCCGAAAGGAAGAGGCTTTGTCAGCAATCGAGGAAGCAGTGGAGCTGCAACGGGTTCTCGCGAGCGAGCACCCTTCGGAATTCACCGTCGAGCTCGCGTCATCCCTGATTCACCATTCTAACCGCCTTTCGAAGCTAAATCGACACGAAGAGGCTCTCCTGGCGATCCAGGAGTCAGTTGACCGGTATCGCACCGCTATCAAGGATCAGCCGGAGACTTCTCGCTCAGGGCTCGCAGCGTCTCTCTACAATCTCTCCAGCCGGCTCTCAAGATACGAGCTCCAGGAGGAGGCTTTGGCTGCAATTGAAGAAGCGTGCAGCATATATCGGGTTTTGGCAGTGGAACAGCCAGCATTGTATGGCAAGAACCTTGCTGCGTCGCTTAAGAAACTATCCGCATGCACATATGGCCCCGCACGGCAGGTTGGAGCACCAGGGCAGGTGGCATCGACCAGTCACGCACCTGGGGTAGTTACCGCTTCAGGTGAGACGTCCTGAGTTCGACGTTATCAGTTGCTCACGATGAGATGGAAGGACGCCCTCGGCAGATCGGTTCTCGCCGTGGGCAGGTTGCCGCCGGTGGCTCGACCTTCTATGCTTTCGGAAATAATGAAGTCATCCAAATTGCCGGCGATTACGTGACCGCAGATGAGGAACCAGGTGCGTACTTTGCATTACATCTACTCGGGAGGTGGCACTCAAGTTGTGTATAGTGGCGAAGATTTCACGGTTACTCACATACGCTAGCGGGGCATCTTGGGATCCAAGTCTCACATGCTTGCCTGGCACTCGCCTAACATTACTCGACATCCTCGGTAAATGGGCTCGAGGAGCTGCCTCGGAGAGGGTCTGCTGGCTTAAAGGCCCTGCAGGATGCGGCAAGACTACCGTTTTGAACACCATCGCTCAGAAACTGAAGGAAGAAGGGCTACTTGCATCCACATTCTTCTTCAGCCGCGACGCCGAATCGCGAAATACCGCGAAAAATCTATTTACTACCCTGGCACAAGATATTGCCAGTCTTCATCCAGACGCTGCTCAAGATATCGCTGATGCTTTGGAGGCTGAGCCGGCCCTCGCCTCGGCCCCGCTATCCCGTCAATTCGACGCCCTCATACTGGGGCCTTCCCGCCACCTTCCCGCCGATCGACTAGCTGTTTTCGTGATCGATGCATTGGACGAGAGCATCGCCCATGATCTGGATATTGAGTTGCTCACAATACTTCGCGACAAAGTTAACCAGCTCCCTCCTCACGTTCGGATCCTCGTCACGTCTCGTCCAACGAGCGTCATTGAGGAGCACCTGCATCGATGCAGCCACGTCGTGGCGCACTCGATCGACGTACACTCTGTTGAGAACAAAGGCGACATCGACATGTATGTGGATACGCAGCTACGCGACGAAGCTATCCTTCGCAAGATGGGTCTAATTTCCCCCGACGAAGCCATCATTCGTGATCTCAAACGCTTGGCGGAAGGTCTTTTCATATGGATCGTCACGATTTGCAATTTCCTGCGGACTGCGCACAGACCCAAAGACAAGCTTCAAGCATTGCTGTCGAAGTCTTCTCAGCAAGGCACTCACCCCGAAAAGAAGATGGATCAATTGTACGCCGCCATTCTCGCGGAATGTGGGGATTGGGAAGACGCAGACTTTGTGAAGGACTACGACCTCGTCATTGGCACTATTATGGCACTGAAGCGACCTCTCTCGCTTGTGGCGCTGCGGGCCCTGCACGATGGCAGCCTGGACCTAGAGGCTGAACAGCTTCTTCAGAGATTTGGGTCTGTGCTGACTGGATTCCGCGACGCCCGCCAACCCATCCGCATGCTCCACTCATCATTTCACGAATTCGTCACAGACCGCGCCGCTAATGAAGAGAGTACCAAGCAATTCTACCTCTCCGAGAGACGGCACAGTGGCCGTCTGGCAGAACTTTGTATCAAGACGTTGAACCACGAGCTAGCCGAACCCATTGCTGGCACTGGCTACTTAGCGAGAGGGGAGAACGACGCGCCCGGCATCCCGGAGATTTCTGGAGCCTCCGAGCAACTAGTGTATGGCTGCGCTCACTGGCCCAGTCACCTGCAAGATGTGGAGACACCGCCGACAATCCGAGCCCATTTGATCACACTCATCTCCCGTCATCTGGTGACATGGATGGAGGTGTTGGCAACAACAGATATCTTCCGTGGATCGCTTCAGATCGGGCAATGGGTACAGGTAAGCACCTTTTTGTTTTTGCACTGCATCGTATCCTCACGCAATCATACCTACAGCAATATGCACCGGATTTGGAACATCATTTTCAGCATCACTCGCAGGCGTATGCAGTGTCCGCGCTTGGTCATCGCCTAGGGTATGCAGCTCGCATGGAAGAAGCGCTACTTGCGGCGCAGGAGGCGGTGGTTCTATTCAGAGCTCTTTCAAGGGAGCAGCCAGCGATGTACAGTGGCGTTCTCGCCAGCTGCCTCAGCAATTTATCAACTCGGCTTTCAGATCTAGGCCGAGCACATGACGCATTGTCGGCTGTCGAGGAAGCGGTGAATCTGTACAGGCCTCTCGCGGCGGAGCGGCCAGCGGCGTACAATGCCGATCTCGCTATGAGCCTCAGCAATTTGTCCAATCGCCTTTCAGCTCTCGGCCAAGCGCAGGAAGCTTTGTCGGCTGTCGAGGAATCGGTGCATCTGAGGCGGGCACTCGCGGCGGAGCGGCCAGCGGCGTACAATGCCGATCTCGCCAGCTCCCTCACCAATTTGTCAGTGCAGCTTTCAGCCCTCGGTCGAGCGCAGGAAGCTTTGTCGGCTGTCGAGGAAGCGGTGAATCTGCACAGGGTTCTCGCGGCGGAGCGGCCAGCGGCGCACAATGCCGATCTCGCCATGAGCCTCAACAATTTGTCAGGACACCTTTCAAACCTCGGTCGAGCGCAGGAAGCTTTGTCGGCTGTCGAGGAAGCGGTGAATCTGAGGCGGGCACTCGCGGCGGAGCGGCCAGCGGCGTACAATGCCGATCTCGCCAGCTCTCTCAGTAATATGTCGGGCGAGCTGTCGGCTCTCGGTCGAGCACAGGAAGCTTTGTCGACCGTCGAGGAAGCGGTGGATCTGAGGCGGGCTCTTGCGGCGGAGCGGCCAGCGGCGTACAATGCCGATCTCGCCAGCTCCCTCAGCAATTTGTCAGCACACCTGTCAGCTCTCGGTCGAGTGCAGGAAGCTTTGTCGGCTGTCGAGGAAGCGGTGAATCTGTACAGGGCTCTCGTGGCGGAGCGGCCAGCGGCGTACAATGCCGATCTCGCCAGCTCCCTCAGCAATTTGTCAAATCGCCTTTCAGCCTTCGGTCGAGCGCAGGAAGCTTTGTCGACCGTCGAGGAAGCGGTGAATCTTTACAGGGCTCTCGTGGCGGAGCGGCCAGCGGCGTACAATGCCGATCTCGCCATGAGCCTCAACAATTTCTCAAATCGCCTTTCAGCTCTCGGTCGAGCGCAGGAAGCTTTGTCGGCTGGCGAGGAAGCGGTGAATCTGTACCGGGCTCTCGTGGCTGAGCGGCCAGCGGCGTACAATGTTCGTCTCGCCATGAGCCTCAACAATTTCTCAAATCGCCTTTCAGCTCTCGGTCGAGCGCAGGAAGCCTTGTCGGCTGTCGAGGAAGCGGTGAATCTGTACAGGGCTCTCGCGGCGGAGCGGCCGGCGGCGTACAATGCCGATCTCGCCACCTCCCTCAACAATTTCTCAATTCGCCTTTCAGATCTCGGTCGAGCGCAGGAAGCGTTGTCGGCTGTCGAGGAAGCGGTGAATCTGAGGCGGGCACTCGCGGCGGAGCGGCCAGCGGCGTACAATGCCTATCTCGCCAGCTCCCTCACCAATTTGTCAGTGCAGCTTTCAGCCCACGGTCGAGCGCAGGAAGCTTTGTCGGCTGTCGAGGAATCGGTGGATCTGTACAGGGTTCTCGCGGCGGAGCGGCCAGCGGCGTACAATTCTGATCTCGCCAAGAGCCTCTGCAATCTATCGCATTGCCTTTCAGAACTCGGTCGAACACAGGAAGCTCTGTCGGCGGCCGAGGAGACGGCCATCCTGTTCCGATCCCTCGCCACGGAGCGTCCAGCGGCTTACAACGCTTATCTTGCCCACTCCTTCCAAATCCTATCCCGTCGCCTCACAGATCTCGGTCGACAGGAGGAGGCTTTGATGGTGATACCAGAGGCGGTGGACTTGTATCGCGCGCTCGCTGCGGAGCGACCAGCACAGTTCAACCTACGTCTCATGTCATCCCTTCGGATGCTGGGCAATGTCATGATGGAACTGGGAATGGATGTACCCACGGAAATCAGGCAGGAGATTAGGTATTTAAAAGCGCAGGTGGCATGATGGCAGGGACTTGATAAGATACCATTGAGATGAAGAACCATTATTACATGTAAAGAAATGAAAGGCAAGATGTGCTCCGATGTCTCACGCGTCTCCTTGCTTGTTCCTGCAATCGTGCAAATCTCACGGCCAGGGAGGGTCTGTCCTGAAATCGGTTGTATGTAGCTCACGGAACGTACAGAGAAGCCCAGTGAAGAGATCTCTTCGATTGTACCGTCTCACGGCCAGTTGTCTGCAGGGGTGGGCAGCCGCGCACGATGCTTCAGCGGCTCAGCCCGCGCCGCTCTAGGTTGGTGTCGGCAGCCGGATGAGGAGCGCATCGATTCTGGCAATGACGATGACGCCGACGGACGTCATCATCAAGCGGGCCGACAGGGAGCGTGGATCGAATGCTGACATCGATGACGGGTGCGCTGAACCAAGATCGAAGCAGTACTAGTTATCCTCAAAGAGTGCCCAGTACTCGCCGATCCTCGCTTAGTCCGCCAAGCCGCCTCCCCCGAGATCCCCGCATGCCGCCTTCCCGCCAACTCACAGGCGCCAAGATGGATGCATGCTCGGGCATGGCGAGCTGTCCCATCAGGAGCGTGCAAAGAGCTGCAGGACGACATGAGAGCCTCGAGTACTCCGCGCGCAAGGCCTGCGGAGCCATCGACCTCGCGCCTTCCCACCACGATGCCTGCTTCGTTCCCACCAGTGACCGGTGACCCCGAACACCTTAGCCGCCTCCGCCAATAAGCGACCCGCCCATCGCTGGTCTTCGACTGCATTTGCAAGTACACCCGCGCTATCGCGAAAGCGCGTGCTGGAACGAACAGGGCGAAGATGGGTCTGCGCATCTCCTCGAACGCCTTCCGCCATACGAATAGCCAGTTCAACGAGCGCGCAGTAAGATACGTCCATCTTATCGTCGGCCCATTCTGCAACCCGCAGTGGCAGCTCCTGCTCCGCGCAGCACAAAGAACGACTGCTCCATCTATCCTTAGAGATATCCATCTGGTTGCTTGGCGGACGTGTGGATTGTAGGGGGTTGGAGGCATGTGAGGTGTAAAAACAGTCCATTTGCTGCGTTCGAATAGGAACTGGTACTTCTTTCCGCTTCTCTGCGGTCTGAACTACTTCTCCACCCCCGAATATACCACTAGCGCCTACGTCGTTCATTTTTCCCTGCGCACCTGCCCGACGAGATCCTGGTGTGGCGAAAGAGAACATGCGCGGCGCGTGGCTTGGTATGCGAGAGGCGAGACGACTCGAATCATTTCACCACGAGCACATCAACTTGAGATGTGGGCTTAGCTATGCCCTGAAGTTCGAAGGCGGTGAGGACGCACAGGAATGACTCCATAAAGGTATGCGACAACCTCGTTGCTGAATGACGCGAAGAACACGAAGAGGAAGATTCTCGTTCTTGTGATTGTACGTTGCTTGCCACACGTTCTTCCCGCTGAGAATGCTGCATATCTGGCCTATGTGGGAGTCTGAACGATCATACGCGCGCGAATCGAGGGGGTGAATCTCGGAGGTTCAGTCTTGGCTCTGATCTAAAGGACATGGCGCGAGGAGAGCAGAGCGGACAGGGTGATGTACAGCATGAACGCAAACGTGGAGGGGCTCGATGCGCGCCAGGCGCTGGCGGCAGCGAGCAGCCAGAGTCGTTCGGCGTAAGTTAACACGTAGGTTGCTTGCCACGGGCGCAGGTTCACCACACAGCCACCGCAGCTCGGCAGGCGTGTGCACATATCTTCCTTACAGCCAGAACATCGGTTCTTGTGTCCCCGGTTCGTCAAAAAAGCTCGCTAGGGGCGGCGCATATTCATCGACACGAACCGCTGGGCTACATGGGGTCTGGGCGCGGATGTGAGTGCGAAATTCGGGCTTCTGGATGGGCGGTTCTGGTAGTCGGTGGGCGAACAGAGTACCAGGGGTACGGAGCGGTGCACAGAAAGGAGAGATTGTTGGAGATTGGTAAGGGGTTGCACAGGAATGAGTACCAAGACTGAAGTAACCGCCCTGCCACGGTGAGGTTGCGGGAGGTATCGAAGGCCGGGCAGTGCAGAGGACCGACGTGTTCCATGGCCATCGCGCCCAGCATCAAGTCACACTAGCTAATGTGACATGAGCTTCGATGTAAAAGCAGGCACAGACGAAGAGACTCACCCTGACTCGACCTCGAGAGCGCCTGGGAATAAGGCACCACAGCAATTTGTTGGAGAGTGGACGATTCGAATCTGGGACAGCATCCAACGTGCGAGGTCCTCGAAGGGAGTAACACCGCGAACCACGCGAAAGCGCAGACCGACGAGTCCCAACGGCCACTCGCGAAGACCATACCAGCACTTCGCACTACGATCCATCTGCCCCTCCCTCCATCCCTAAGATCCAAATGACACGCCCCATGTCGGCGAGCGTACGAGCGCCGCCATCCGACATACTGCAAACTCAACCAAAAGATTATGCACAGCGCGACGAGGCAGAGTGGGATGGCGTGAGGAGGAGTGACTTCGGGCGTTGCGTTGGGTGCATAGTGTGCGGAGAGACCGGCGCGTCCAAAGGGTATTGAGATAGAGTTGAGCACGAGATGGACTGTGATTCATGTTGGGTATCTCGACGGAATGGAGACAGTGTTGGCGAACACTCGGAGGAAGGCTGGAAGAAAAAGTGCGGATGGGGTCGACTTCCATTAATATTGTAGCTGAGACTTGACCCACTCTCGGTACTGGCTCCACATTTGCTGTCTGCCTCGCGCACAAACAGGCGCGTGATTCCCAACTAATTTTCGGCACGATTGATGTTGGGCAGAAAAAGTGGCGCGCTGCGCGAGGACGACGGGATGTCATGCGTGATTTCGCCTTGGTAGCTGTGCGGACTGCGGGCAGGGGTAGAATGAGCGGTCGTGTGGGGGCGCAGGCTGAGTGTAGTTGGATGAGGGCGAGGCAGGAGTGGGGGAATGGGTGGTCTGTTCGGGATCGGCGCGGGAGATCCGTCTTCGTGTTGATGCGCAGGGTGAGGGTGCACCTGTTGTTGTGCACCGCTCGCTGCAGGGCAGGCAGGCGCTCTGTGCTAACAGTTGCAATGACCAACGGGACGCGGACTACAAAGGATTGAAAATGGCATCCGATGGGCGTGGGCTCAGCCAGTCGACCTAGTTATGCTTCCGTCCAGCAGTGACCTGTCTGGATCAAGCGCCTTGCGACGTGGGTCGATGGCCATGGTGGACGAGCAGCCTGAAGATCAGACCGCTGCATATGTCTGTGTACATGACGTAGTCGGGCAGAGGGCTGGAGTCGAGTGTCTGTTGCGCGGGTTCGAAGAAAGCCTATTGACCCCGGAGTCGACGCGTCAGCAACTTGTCATGTCAGCATCGTTGCATTTTTCTTCCTGCCATCTTCGCTTGATCGTCACTTCCCTTCTTATCTGGCTTGCTAAATGAAGCTAGCAACATGTACAGCTCTTCCAGAGATACGCTGAATGTGTGTTTTCGATTCGCCTGGCAGTGATGCTCCTATGATGCTCCTTTCAACCTCGGCCGCGTTGTCCGTTGTCTCTGTGTGTTGGGGTGAAGTTACACTCCGAGAGGGACAAAACCACTGGGACGGCCGAACAAATATCCCTGCTCATATTGGAGACCCGCCTAATACTGCTCAAAGTTCTCCGTAGCCGGTCCGCCTGGTATTGTGCCAGTTGCTGCTCGAAATCTGAATCAGCAAATTGCCCACCGATCCGGGAGCAGGAGAATACTCGTGGCCAACATAATTTCCACTTTTGACCCGCGCAGTACATTCTAATCCATCTGGGACACTGCCTGCGCGGTCGGCGACACTGATTTCTTTGCTACTCCACATTTCTCCGCTCTTTGCGGACATCTAAGCAGCCGTTGTTCAGCTGTGGGACTGAGACGTTTCCTGACTTCTCGACCAGCAAATCATGCCTTTCGACACTCTCAAAAATTGGACCGCAGTCCAGAGCGTTTTGCGGCTATGATCAATGGCGGGCGCCAAGGACGCAGGACCAGCCAGGCCCTCACCTGCTTTCATATGCTCGGCACTTCATATTAGCTCCTGTGAAAGTGCACCTCAATGGCAATCCTCTTCTGTGTCGCGGCGCTCCACTCCTTTCCTATCGGAATGCAAGTGGGCGTCAAGCAGACCAGTGTCGTTGCCGCGCGCAAGCAGCACTGGCATCGCCTGACGCCTGTGTTTAATTGATCAATATCAATTTGATCCACCTGCTTACCCGCGTTTGTACAAAGGCTGAGAATGCGTGGCCTCGCCTATAAAAACTGCACGATTCACCAGACTGGATAACAACATTACTTTCAAACACCCACCACATCCCACCACCTTCTTCAACATGCAATTCTTCAAGTCGACTCTCTTCGTCGCCCTGGCCGTTGCCGCCACCTACGTCGCTGCCGCGCCCGCTCAATCCGAGTGCATACCCCTTGTCAGCAAGCTCGCGTGCACCTACGATTCCGACTGCTGCAGCAACGAGTGTGTTGATTCTGTAGGTGTGATCCGGTCTCAGAGCTGCAACATCGTACTCATGCCCGGTGATCCAGATCTGTGTTTAGAGACGATGATCACGATGATACATAACTCGAACAGGCCGTACTGCGACCATCATGGTCAGTATCCCCGCTTTTGCGCCATTGGCCCATTGGCTGAATTATATGGCATTAAGGTTCTTTTGGACTTAGATTCGATATGTAGATGAGAGACGATACAGGGCCCATAGTATGGTAACTTTGTGCCCTTCGATATTTATATCTATCTATTTGATCTGTTGCCTTGCACTTCGTACTGAGATGGAAGCACACTACATTCAACCTGAAATTGAAGCCATGCAGTGCCCCTTTGCGATTTGGAATGGGTCATACTACAACTTGAACATCTCGGGGCTGCTGGTGATCAATTAGATAGGTTTAGCGTGCAATGATAGTGTATAATTTGTGTTTGGCAAAGCTTCCAGGGGCTTGCATCTTCGTGTTGCACAGGGTTCAAACTAGTACTGCTGTTCCACTTCGAGATCGATGCGGGCCGATGCGGGCCGGCGGCGCGGCTACGACCGCATATGTCGTCCCCTCGATATGCGCTAGCCATAGCAATGAGTATCACGGAGAACGTGAGGATCAAGTCGTAGGGCCAGCCACTCGTCGGGGAGAGTACGCCTCGCTTGCCGCGCATCTGCTGGAACAGTCTCGCCGGAACGAAGGGATACTGGTGTCGGTGCTCCCATGTCTGTGCGCACGCGCCAGTCGGATGCTCGGGGATGTAGGTGATGATGCGTAACGGGTGCAAGATGAGGCATAGCCAAGGATGTAGACTAATGAAGTGATGGTCATGGGGTTTCCAGTTCGTCGACTCGCTTGGGTCTTCTGATAAGCTGCCCCGAGAAAGTGAACGGCCAAATGGATTAGCAGACCACCGAACACGACACGCTCGCGAGGACTGCACGGAAAGGGAGAGTCGAGTGATATCAGTATTCAAGCCTCGATACTGATTCAAGAAAGACGAACGTACTTCGGGGCAAACACATTGTTGAAAGTGCAGCAGTTGTCGGCGAAGATCATATGCGCGACGAAGCTGTCCGAGATGCCCGCAGCGGGGAGCACGGCAGTGCGATAGTAGGAAGAGTTCGCGCCCCTGAGCTGTCACAGATCTTCAGCGCCATGCCCCGCAGCTTCCTGTACAAGCCCTCCTTCTCGGCCTGAAAGTCATCCTCCACCTAGCATTCGGGCCCAACAACCCCAGCGAACAAGTGCATCTCCATGGTTGGGACGGTCTCCGAAAGTCAGAGCATGATGGGCTGTTTCAATCCTCGTACTTCGGGTGTGCCGTGGCCCCACGGTCTATCGAAGAGGTTCGCCGAGAGAATAGTGCATATCTGATAGCACAGACGCGCGCTGGTTTTCTTGGGGAGTCTGAGCACATATCTACGCGGCATCTGGGTTATTGATCGTCGGTGGTTTGGTCGGCGCAGAGGAAGGGTAGAGAGAGCGGGGCATGCTGCGAACACGAAGGCGAAATGGTGGATGGATAGTAGTTGAAGCAAAGAAGGATTCCTCAGCATTCGGCTCTCAGCAGTGATTCAGAGGTGACCTACGCGTTTCGTGGCAAACAAACTGGTGCAGGTCATAAGTGCAGAAAGTGACAATGCGAGGGTTTTGCACGACGAAGTTGTGCAAGATACGAAGCCATTGAATCATGTGGGGGACGGGCAGGTAGATGATCTGTGCTGCTGAGACAACAAGAAGTATAGAAGCGATATGTGATTGGAGATGGGACGCGATGCGGCAAAGATGGCTATATCAGAGGAGAAGGGCGGGCGGGCGTCGCCGGTTTATTCGTGCAAGGCGGGTCAGTGCGCGTTCGGCCACTGGGAGATGTCTGACAATATGGGACAGCATCTTGATATCGGCAGTCAAGCGTTGAGCTGAAGGCTGCTGAAGCGGAGGGGCGGTGGAGGTTCGCGTCAGAGGGTATCGGACCGATTCGGACGACGGAAGCGGGTCAATTCCAAGGCGTCTAGCGGATCCTTTACCCTTTCTGCCCTCTCTTCATCGAGCTCATCTTCCAGTCTGGCAGCAATTTCTCTCAAAGTCAGGCCTCACGTCGAATTCTCATCGCTGAATGGAAATTTGCTATCATGATCAATGGACTAAATCCTACGTCCAAGTCGAGATACGATCTTCTATTCCACGCTCTATGGCACGCACTCTACTCACCTGTCAGAATGGCCTGCCTTCTTCAGATCCACAGTCTACCCCCGTGAGACAGTAGATTGAAGTGCTGCTATCAAATGGAGGCCGAGATCACCCCACGGACAGCTCCGTTAACGGAGATACAAAACTAATGTCCTCTGCCAACTTTCAAGCGCGCTGGCGGCTGGATGGCGGCCGGCAATAGCGACGAACCTTGACGCATAGGAAACGCACCGCTATAATGGTCCGTGAATTCTGCAACGAGGGGGAGGGGGGGGGATGGCTAATGTCAGAGGTCAGTGCCGAATTTTTGCACAAACAATGACACACTTTGAAGTGATCTTCCGAAGCAGGTTGAGATCATGTTCCAGCGATCGCAAATCTTCCTACCCGAACGCTGCAAACTTCCTGTGACACTATCTAAACTCTCTTTAGAATAAGTAGTCTCGGTACGAGATGACCGCACTGTAGCTTGATCGATCTTGAAAACTCTGGTTCCGGTGTCACGCATTGGGAGAAAGACTGGACTGGCAACTATCAATACACACCATTAAGCGACTTCTACATCATCCTTGACTTCTGAAATGCAGGGCGTCAAACCCCACAGCATACCACCACACGCACCCATCACGCGTGCTTGCATATGCATATGTACGTGCAAGCGCCAATCACCATGTAGGCGCCGAATCTCACCGAGAGCCGGTGGCACGTTGTCTGGCTGCTTCAAGGCATTCCTCGTCTGAACTGCTCCCATGGATACGTATACCTTCGATCTTTGGCGCCAGAGCAGGTGTCACGGTGTCCTCATCTTGAGTGACATGGTAGCCCCTTTCACCTTTTGCTGCAATGCATGTGGCATATGAAGACACGTATACTCGTGCTGACGCCGAATCCCGCCCAGGAATTGATTGCTCATCTCCGTCTTGGTTTCACATTTGATTTCTTTGCAGGCGCCAATCACAAACCGCTTCTTGTTGGTACTCATAGCTCGGAGGGCAGGCCACCAGCATGTGATGGAAACGCCAAGCATTGCACCTAGCGGCTAGGCTGCTCCAGGACGCATGTTCGAATCCTATGCAGCTGCAGAGGGTGTTGTGGATTTGTGAAGCAGCTCGGCCACACGTGTTCCGCTGCCGCACATTCCGAGCCTGCATTCCGAACGAGTACTTGGTCATATCTCCCCTATCTCATGTGCTTGAATGCGCCGATATCAATCATGATCTTTGCTTATAGCTTTCTGACATGCACGCGTCTACGGGGGGGAACTAGGCAGAGGAAACACCAACCATGGCATTCGATAACAAATCTGGCTCAAGATGAAGGGGCAGGGTCGGTGAGACTGCATCGCGGCCATTTCATGTCGAGGTCGATGCTGCAATCTTCCGATCAGGTCAGCGTTCCTGCTGCCACCTACCACCTTTATTTCTCACAGCATCGTACACGTGCTGCAGCTACAGCTTTTGTAAAATGACACGATCAGCACACAATCTACTGCCTACATTTCGCGTTGTCCAATTCTACCTCTCTTGAAATCTTCTTCTCACCACCGACCACTCGCCCCAAAATGTCAATTGTTAGATTGGTGTTGGTCCCTCTTTTGGCGATGTTAACCATTGCTGTCTACCTGTATCTGCGAAGGGGTGCTACCGGTGTGCCTGGCCCTCTGCCCGTCGGGATAGCCGTCCGTTTGGAGGAGAAAGACGAGTCTAACGCTGCTGACAAGATCAAGATTCATCCAGGTAAGAAAATTAATCGTATATTCAAGACATTTGCTTACAGTAGTGCAGCTGGGCCAAACGAGGTCGGTCGGCCTCATGGTTCCGCTGGGGCGCGGCAAACGTTGCCATTCCAGGGCGATCTCTCCAGGGTCATCTCTCTCAAAACCCAATCTACTGCCTTTTTAGAGCGTGGGCAATTGGAGGAAGCCTTGTCCACCATCACAGAGGCCGCCGTACTGTCCCGCACTCTGGCAGTGCAGCGCCCAGCTACACTCGCTGCGGATCTTGCCTCTTCTATCAGCACCGTTTCTTCCCGTCTTTCAGATGTCGGGAGAAGGGACGAGGCATTAGCGGCGAGCAAGGAGGCGGTGAATTTGTATCAGCTCCTTGCGGCGGATGGGCCAGCGGAACACAAGAACAATCTCGCGACATCCCTCGATCAGCTATCCGAGTGTTCAATTTCCCTCGGGCGACACGAGGAGGCTCTCATGGTCATCAGGCGGGCGGTAGATCTGCGTCGCCAACTTGCCGTAGAGCGGCCCGAGGCATACAGGGCTGAGCTCGCCAAATCCCTCAATAATCTCTCCGCTCATCTTGCAGACCTTGGTCAGCACGAAGAAGCTCTGAAAATGTCCGCAGAGGCAACAAATATTTTCCGCAATCTCGCAACACACCAGCCAGCAGTATTCACATCCCACCTCGCCAAATCCCTCAATACCCTGTCCCATCGCATGTCAGATCTTGGCCGATCCGAGGAGGGGTTAGACGTGCTCCAGGAGGCGATCCTTATCTTTCGTGCCCTTGCCGCAGATCAACCTGCATTCAGGAACCATCTCGCCAAGTCCCTTTACACCCTGTTCCGCCGTTTTTCAGACATCGATCAACGAGAGCAGGCTTTGAACGCGATCCAGGAGTCCGTCGACTTGCTGCGGGCTCTAGCGGTCGAGCGCCCGGTAGTGTTGAACGCTACTCTCGCCAAATGTCTCAATGCACTAGCCAGCTGCTTTGCAGATTTTGGTCTGCGCGAGGATGCCCTTGAGGCAGCCATAGAGGCGAGCCATCTATATTGTGCTCTCGCAGGACAACGACCAGCAGTACTCAGCGCCGATCTCGCTTTATCCCTTCGCGATGTGTCCAGTCGCCTTTCAGATCTTGGCAGTCCAGAGAAAGGCGTTATAATTGCACAAGAAGCTGTTGGATTGCTCCGTGTTATCGCAGCAGAGCAACCAACTGCTTTCGATTCCCATCTTGCTTCGTGTCTTCAAACCTTATCCAACAATTTCTCCAAGTGCGGTGAATGGGAGGCAGCTCTGGCAGCCGCTCGAGAAGCAGTGGAACTATATCGTGTACTCTCGCTGGACCGCCCAGAGGAATTCGATACGAACCTTGCCATATCCATTAATACCCTGTCCGAGCGCCTTTCCGACGCCGGAAAACGGGACGAAGCTCTGACAGCAGCTCAGGACCGTGGACGCAGTCCGTCTGCACCGTGCTCTCGCCGCCGGTCGACCAGACACGTTCAAGGCAGGGCTCGCCAAATCCCTCCACGCTTTATCCGGCAGTTTGTTAGATCTCAAGCAAGGGCAGGCGTCTTTGCAAGCCATTCGAGAGGCGGTAGATTTGCAACAAGATCTCGCAGTCACCTCACCAGAGACGTGCAGAGACCCTCTCCCGTCATACCTCAACATTTTGTCGGACCGCCTGGCTGGCGCTGGCCACCGAGAGCAGTCACTAGCAGCGACGCAACAAGCGATTGAACTAGGCCGCGCACTGGCAGAGAAAAACCCCGCAGCATTCAATTCCGGTCTCGCCACATCTCTCACCGACCTTTCCGCGCAAATGTCCGACCGAGGTCGGTTCCAGGAGGCGTTGGATGCGATTCAGGAGGCTGTTATCCTTTGCAGGGAGCTCGCCGAAACTGGACCAACAAGGGTCAATGCGGAGCTCGCAAAGGCGCTCTATACGCTTGGCAATCTCATGCTAGAACTCAGCCGCGAGCAGGAGGCCCTGAACCCGATGCGGGAAGCGGTGGGTTTGCTCCGGGATCTCTCTTCTGACCGGCCCGCCAAGTTCAAGCGCGATTTCCTCATGGCGATTTCCCGCTTGGCCAAACTTCTGCACGATCTAGGACACGGGGAAGCCATGGAGATGATGCAGGAGGCGGTGTTTCTGGGACAAAGTATGGACGATTCTTAGATGTGTTATGCGGAGAGATAAGAATGTGATCAGTGGTTGGAGTTCACGCATGAGTCGCAGAGTGATGTATTTCTACTAGGTCGGGCTTGCGTATGAAATAGGGCGCCTGACGAAGTGACTGGTGCAGCTTGACGAGGGCAAACGAGCAACTCTTGACAATGGTTCGAGTAATGGGCACTGCGGAACGGGTCCCGGCCTCATATAAACTCTTCGCCGAGATGGAGCACAACTGTTCAGTGCAATGACATATCCCTCGGTATTCACAAAGTATGTATATTATGGGCCTAATCCGGCATGGATGGGCTGAAAAATGCGAACTTCATCAAAGGGATAGATTAGAAGGGTGTTGCAGTGATGGCCAATATATGGATTCTACCTTTGTACACGGCCAGACGCCTCGATGTGCCAGGGATAGACTGAACGGGCTGCCGCGAAGTTTCGCCCCGCAAATAGACTCAGGCCCGAAAATTTGCAACTCAGGTTGAACTCAATTTTTTCAACTCCGCAAGCGGTACAAAATAGACTCAGTTGATCACTGTGCGAGTTGCAACACGGGTCCAAACTCGAGGATGAACTGAGGTTCAAACGTCCTACGTGTGCACCACACGAAGCACAGCCGCTTGCAATTGGTGATTGTTATCGGTGCGGCTTGGGTTCATCTCGATTTGGCCGTTTTCTCTTTCCTTCTCCCACACAACCCATTTCCCCCCCCCCCTCCCCCCCCAAATTCATCCACTCTCAGTGGTTATATCACTCGCAAAAAGCTGTTCAGGTGAGTATTCCACCTCCACCATCTTTCACTGAGCATATCTATCTGATGTGGTCTGTTAAAATTTCTCATCTTTCAGCAAGGTCTGATCTGCCTGTCTGGCCCGTTGTCTCACTGGTTTAGTCTGGCTGGGGACTCGCTGGTCCGTTCTCGCTGGATCTGTGCATGTGTCTCTCTGGGGTCGTACTGGTCTCTCTCGTGTCTGGCTCCTGTTGTGCTCTCATATCGGGCGACGATTTCTGGATAGGACGGTAGGGGGACGTGTAGGGGTCCCAACGAGTGCGGGGGACAAGTTATTGGGTGAGTTCTGTATGAAGCCGCAGTGTTATCCAACTGACAATGTGTATATCCCCAGCCGGCGCGCGACGCACCTCGTCACACTCATTGCAATGAGGTTGTTGAGGGTCTCGCTGGGTGTCTTATGGTTGAGTAGTGTATGTAACTATGCATGTATTAGTATTGTAGCGTATCAAATACAACTGTTTTGATCTATTATTATGTGTTTTCTGGGAGGCGCAAAATCGGAGCGGGTGCGGATATTACGGGTACGGTCGGGTGAGCTCGTTTGCGTGGGTCGTGGCCACGTGGCCGAAATGAGCCTCAGTCGCAAACCCCAGTTGAAACTGAGTTCAAACTTCACTGGTTTCAACCCAGTTGCCATTACTCCGTCGCAACTCCGCTGCAACTTAGCCGGTTGATACTCAGTTTGAGCGTACCGATCTTGAACCTGGGTGAAACTAATGTTAACCCTGGTTGCGACCGCCCAGGTTGAAGGTGGGTTGAATAAGGTTGCATGCCCGTGTAGTGACGAGCCTTCAAATGCCCCCGAGAATCATCTTCGTCGCTCAGGTGACCAGCAGTCTAGTTGTATCTCAGGTTTAAGCTTCCCACAGCATGAAGAATGCCCGCTCACAATCATTTGCGCAGGGGCTCCTGTGACCGGCAGCTCTATCCGTCCGTGGATGATATCCGCCTAGTTGAGTGGTGAGCTTGAACGCTGGGTGATGAGCGCCTCTCTGGAGTTCTGCGGGGGTTATAGGTGCGGTCGGTGCCAGGTGTGTCCAGTTTGCTTTGCTCGCGCGGACCATGACCTATACAACTTTCCCTTTCCTCTCTACGGTCTGAACCCTCTCCCGCGTCCCGGTCCGACACCAACCGCACCTTCTACTGCACTGCACATGCCTGCTTGAAGAAATCCTCATGCGACGGAAACGACGGCATTCCCAAGTGTACCTTGCAAGCTGGTGTACCTTGCAAGCTGGTGTAGGGTTAGCTTGGACCAGAAGACAGGAAAAGCGTGAAGGACCTACGCGCAATGACTCCATGAGTAACGATGGCCTCATCGACAACTGTGTGCTGAGCGCAAAGTCTAGGTTCCTGAGCCAATTACTCGCTATCGGAAGTACTCGTCTATCGAGAGAGCCTTGTTTGAAAGAGTGTATAAACCACTCTGTGTATGCGTCAGCCGGATACTCAGGGATGCAGAGGAAGGTGCTTACGGTGCTCACATCCTAGAGATGAGCACAAATGCGAGGTGCCGAGGACCGTGTATTATCTGTTCACGGCTGGCGCTCGGATCATTTGCTATCCTGCCCCTCGAGCAGCCAGCAAAATGACGGAGACCACTGAACATGATACGCTTGCTTAAAAGGCACTAAAGACGTATTCACATGAGTGTTCAAGTCTCTGTGATTACTCGAAAATGACATACGTGCTTCGTGGCGAAATGATCCATGAAAGTACGGATGCTAACGCCATGGTCGAGGTGGTTTTTCGCCTTGAGTTGCTGCAGCTCCGCAACATCATGTACAGCCGCCCCCCGTATGATGCCTCGTTCTCGAACTGAAGTAGTCCTCCCACCAGCCTGCAGCGCCTGGACCACCTAAGCGTTCGAGCTGATGTCCTCAGCGATCTCCCCGCGATGGGGTGGTCGGAAGGTTTCTTCAAGGCACAACAGGATGGACTGACTTCAACTCCCCGTGCTCCGACTTTGTCACAGTCTCCGGTTCATCGAGAAGGTCGCTGAGAATGGCGCATATACACCAACACGACTACACCCTGGGTCACTTAGGGGTCTGAGGGTGTGCGCGTGTGGATCCCCGCCGGGTTGAGTGCCGGTAGCTTGATTTGTTTGATATGGATTTGGGGTGGGGTATGAACGAGGAAGGGCAGAAGGGGCGGTGGATACTACGAATGTGAAAAGGTGCGATGGATGGCAGGACTGCCCGCCAGTCAGGATCCCGCAGTGTTCTGTGATGTGCAAGATGGACAGGCAACTCGTGATGTTCTGCGCGTTCCCATGGTGTTCTCAGCCCAACGGCCAACGTCCGCGATGCCAGAGAAAAGAAACCGCCCCACGCCCCGATCCGGCGCAAGGAGTTGCGAATGCACTACACTTCAACAGCGCTACGAATGATGTCCAAGCGCTTCAACCCGACATTCAACGCCAGGCCAATCCTATGTGCCCACACGTTATGGCATTCCCGGCCGCCGCCAAATGCAGCAGGCATCCCAAAGCCCAAACGAGAGACCGACCGCGGGGTCGAGTGGAATTGGAGTCGGCTGCGGGCAGCTACATTGGTGTGCGCAGTGTGCGGCAGACTCTGATATGAGGAATCAGGACGGGTGTGGAAGGGCGGGGGTCCGAGTTGCATAGCGCAACAGGATAGAGGCGGGATGTGTGTCGTGAAGAAGGCCGCGCCGGGATAAGATGGTGCAAACGCTATCGAGGCCTAATGCCATTGAGAACCAATCTTATCTTCGCCCCAGTCTTGGCTGCGCGCTCACGGACGTTCCCTGATCGCCCGCGACAAGCGGTCGCGCGACACCATTCCATAGTTGGTGGGAGAGAAGGCAGTGGGATGTTGATTCGATCGTGTTTTGGCAGGAGCGACGTGCTAGGCGGAATCGATGCGAATGTGAATGGATAGTGAATTGGGGTGTCGCAGGTGTTCGGAGTAGCTGAACTCTGCGGGCGCAGGCGAACGTCGCCACGAGCAGGGCATGGAGCGTCACGTTTGTATTTGGTATCGGAGTTCGTCGGGAACGGGTGGGCGGACGGTCTGACTGGCACTGTTGCTGATGACTATCGCTATTTGCATGGGTGGGAGTCAGCTGGTAGGAGGTTCAACGTGGGTCGAGCAGCGTGGGTTGGCCGATGACTGCAGAATGTATCGCGCAATGGGATGTGATCTAGGGATCGGCAGTACTAGTGTAGCTGAAGACGAGCGGGCAGTGGTTTGTTTGGTCTTGTGACCGTGACTGTGACTGTACATGTCTTCTGACTCTTCATGCAATATCGAGTTTACGTAATACTTAGACAGCGCGTGCCCAACGCGCGCCTTTCGGCTCGCATACTATAGGTGTGCGGACTCGCGTGGCATGACGATTTAAATTCATTTAAATGATTTAAATGATTTAATTTCCCTCCGGAGGAGGGGTTGAAACTCCCTTTATATATATCAATGAGTAGTGCATAAAATTTGTTGCTAAATATCAGTAGGAATGGTAGCTACTGATATAAAGCCATTTGTTCACAAGATCTGGGTGGTTTTAGTGATGAGAAGTAATAATAAAATGCTCGCTATCGCGCGAGAGAATCCATGTGCTTCGTTACACTAAACCGCGCGCCGGCGGGACCGTGAAGGCACATACGCGACAGGTGTAAACTACGGCCCTTTGAGGGAGCAGATTAGAGGCAAAAAAGCAATATTTGCCGGCGGCGGCCCTGCGGGGCACAAAATGAGTTAGCTAATGAGATGCGGAAGCATTAAATACAATCGAGTATATATAGACCCAATTAGGATATCTACTCCGACTTCATACGTTCATCATCATAACGTTGAAGTCGTGAGTTTACTTACATCCATTGCATATTACGAATACTAACTATGTACTAGAGTTTCATTAGGTATTTATAATATGATATACGTTCATCATCATAACGTTGAAGTCAGTTTCATTAGGTTCTGAGCACCGAGACGCTTCCTACCCGAAACGTCACCATCCTTCCTCCACTCTATCCTACTACGTACGATTGTCGCTCGACTTGCAGTCGCGACTCGCACTCGACTAGACGTCGTGCGATTCGTATCGTAGCCTCGAAATCTCACACCGATCCCTGCAGATCGCTGCTGATCGATTCCCCACTGCTCTCACCGATCTCGCAGATCGTCGTTGATCGAGCCTCCGATGTTGTCCTCCGACTATACTCGTCCTGTTGTCCTACTTGGGCCCAACAATTACGCTGCCTGGAAGCTTCGCGTCGTCGCTAAGCTAAAAGGCAAATCGCTTTATGGCTATGCTAGTGGCAGCTCAAGCTCCCCCGATGAACCCGAAGAAGCCGCCGCAACTGGAGACACAACCAAAGACAAACTCGCCTCTGAGAAGTATGATAAGGACTGTGCCATTTATTCCACCAAATTCGACGAGTGGTCCATCAAAGACGATCAAGCCTACTCCATCATTGTCGAGTCCCTCGAAACTTCGCAGGATATCCACTTAGTCGACTGCACCACTGCCAGTCAAGTCTGGACTGCGCTGTACAATGCACACATCGGCACCATCACTGGCGTCACTGCATATTATTTGAAGAAAAAACTGCTTGACCGCAAATACGAGTCGGGAACCTTGATGCAAGACCACATCAATTCCCTCCTAGAAGACAACAACCGTCTCCGCAACGTCAATGAGCAGTTCGACGACAACTTCCTAGCACAAATAATCCTATTTTCCCTCCCAGATGTCGACCAGTGGCAAACTGTCACTGTCGCGCTTCTCGGAAACATATCTGCCGGCACTAAACTCTCAGTCTCCGACGTTACATCACGCCTAGTGCAAGAATCAGTCCGTCTAACATCCGGAGCCGCCGACAAAGCACTAGCTGCCCGCGCGCGCGCTAACCCGCCCCGATCCGAGGGATCCCGCTCGTCGCGGAAGAACGCGGGAAGCGCGGGCCGCACAGCAGATGGGAAAATCATTTGTAATTACTGCGAGAAACCGAATCACGTGGAAGCCGTGTGCCGTAAACGCATCGCAGATGAAACCACAGCCACTGCCGCCACTTCCAGCGCAGCCGCCAAAGCCCAAAGGAAAGCCGCCGCGGCTGCCGCTATTGCCGCAGCTGCCGCGGACTCCTCGGACGATTACCTCACGGATGTTCCCGCGCCGAAAAAGAAGTCCGATGGAACAACCAAATCTTTTGCCGCTAAAACCCGAGAACGCGTCATGGTCACACGTGTCACCAGCCCGGCAAATTGCGCCGGCGCGTCAGTATTTGTCGCCGCGGACCTTGCCGCCGCGCAACTCGGCGACATAAACATTGATTCCGGCGCGTCGCGAAGCATGTGCCCGCACATTGAGTGGTTTGACTCTGCCACCATCCGCAAACTTGCGCTCCCCATCGAAATAACTACCGCCAATGGCGAAGTTGTCTATGCTACACGTGAGGGTACACTTCTTGTCGACCTCAAAGCCCGCGACGGTGTTTCTGTGCGCGCTCGCTTCGAACGCACACTCATTGTAGAAACTCTTGCCACCACCTTGATCTCTGTTCGCCAACTCACTAGGAGTGAACATATTGTTATATTCTATGATGAGAAGTGCTATATACACGACTCCAAGGGCCACATCATCGCATCAGCCCACTACGACTCTTCGAACTTGTATCGACTTCGCGGGACTCCAGTCACAACGATTGCTGCCACCCTAGCTGGTACAAAATCAATTGATGTAAATGTCCTACATGAACGCCTCGGACACCTTGGCCACCAGAACATCGCTCGACTTGTCCGCGAAGGCCTTGTCACTGGAATTGGATCTGTCACAGGTACCCCCCATTTTTGCGAAGCTTGCACTGGTGGAAAGCAACATCGCTTACCATTCTCTCGCAGAATCGCTTTAAAAGTCACTCGAAAACTGGAATTAGTTCACTCAGACCTTTGTGGACCATTCCCAAGATCAATAGGCGGGGCACAGTACTTTGTAACTTTCATAGACCACTTGACATGTAAAAAATGGGTGTACCCAATGCGTAAAAAATCGGACACGTTTGTCACATTTGAAGAATGGAAAGCTATGGCCGAAGTCGAATCCGGCGAGAAACTAGGCTCCCTATGCATCGACGGAGGGGGTGAATACTTCTCTGATGCTTTCAAGGAACATCGCCGTATACACGGCATTCGCTTAATCGTCACCGCACCCGATAACCCTGAATCGAATGGCTTAGCAGAACAAGCTAACAGAACAATAGTCGAATCCGCACGCTCCATGCTCATTAGCGCAAAAATGTCTCGTGGCTTCTGGGCTGAAGCCGTGAGCACGGCCGCTTACATCGATGGCCTAACCCCTGCAACACGACTGAAGAATGTCAACCCAGACGAGGCATGGTCTGGGACCAAGAAGAGCATATCACGCCTTCGAAAATTTGGCTGCGCTGCGTATGCCTTTGTGGACAAGAAAAATCGAAATAAAATTGAGTCCAAAACCCACAAATGCAGACTACTTGGGTACGAACCAGGCACGAGTGTATACCGCCTATGGGACCCTATTGGGCACAAAATGATCCGCAGACGGAATGTCCTATTCGACGAATCCACTCCATTTGATGAGGCTGCGCTAGAAATCGATTTAACCGGTTTCAACTATCCTGAAAATTCAGACAAAGATGTACCGATCTCTCACGTCAACCCCAAACTCTCATGGGAATCGCTCAATGATGAAGAGAGTGACGATGAGACCGACACCCCACATGAGACTGCAGCTGTTGAGCCTCCCGAGGAGCCAGCTCCAGCCCTTGCCCCTGATCCTGCTCCAGTGCCACGCCGCAAACGTCGCACTGAGCTTGAGATTCTGCAAGATGACGCAGGTCCCCCTATTGACACCCCCCGTGTACGCAAACCAACAAGTCGCTACAAAGCCACAGTAGTAGATTCTTCGGACGACGAGGATGACCCTGGCAATAACCCAAGAATTGAACTCCCTTAAATCCAATAAGACTTTTGGACAGGAATGCAAACTTCCTCGTGGTCGAAGAGCCTTGGGAAGCCGGTTCGTATTCAAAATCAAACGAAACCCAGACGGATCAATAGAGCGATACAAAGCTAGACTTGTTGCCAAAGGTTTTGCCCAAATCCCTGGACTTGAATACAACGAAACATTCGCACCAGTTGTCAAATGGAATACCATTCGAGTTCTCATGGCACTTGCAGCAAAATATGACCTCGACATCCACCAACTTGATTATGAAACAGCTTATCTAAATGGTCCAGTCACAGAGGAACTATATCTCCGACTACCTGAAGGAATCAATTCATCAGACTGGGAAAACGTCATGCCCATCCTTCGATCCCTCTATGGATTAAAGCAAGCAGGTCGCATCTGGAACGAGGTCCTTGATAAAGAACTCACTGATCTCGGATGGATCCGTGCTTCAGCCGACTCTTGCCTCTATGTAATGAAGAAAGGAAATTTAATGATGTTCCTCGCAGTCTATGTAGACGACTTGCTACTTCTAGGCAATGACCCAAAAGCAATCCGCCGCATGAAGAAGCTCTTAGGACGTCACTTTAAAATAAAAGATATTGGTGAAGTCAAACAGATACTTGGTGTCGATGTCATTCGAGACCGAACAAAACGAACACTATCCCTTTCTCAGAAAAGATACATACAGGAGATAGGAGAAAGATTCGGGCAGACAGACGCCAAACCAGCCTCCACGCCCCTCAGCTCATCGGTCCATCTTACAAAAGACGACTGTCCCCAAACCGATGCAGAAATCACAGACATGAAAAAGGTCCCTTATGGCGAACTTATCGGGCAACTACTATACCTTGTAGTATGCACTCGGCCTGATATAGCCTTTGCAGTCGGTGCACTTAGTAAATTCCTAGCAAACCCAGGTCGCGTCCACTGGAGAGAAGCACTCAGAGTTGTCCGATATGTATTAAAGACACAAGATTTAAAACTCACGTATGACGGAAACTTCGTGGATCCAGACTTGTTGCCAAAGGATCATCCATTCATTCATGGCTATACCGACTCAGACTGGGCAGGAAATATTGATAACCGCCGCTCCACCAGTGGATATGTCTTCAAAATGTGTGGCGCCGCTGTCAGCTGGAGAAGCAAAGCGCAGAAAACTGTAGCCTTATCCTCAACAGAAGCCGGATATATGGCGGCGACTGGTTCGACTCAGGAAATCCTCTGGCTCAGTAAACTCTTCAGTGACCTCGAACTCACACCGAAGAGTATGCCCATACTTCTCAGTGCGGACAACCAGGGAGCAATAGCGCTTGCCAAAAATCCAGGAGATCACCCTCGCACAAAGCATATCGCAATCTACTATCATTTTACACGAGAAGTGCTAGCGGCAAAGACCATGGATATACGATATTGTCCGACAGACGAGATGATAGCAGATGTACTTACAAAAGGCTTGGATCGAGTTAAGCATGAATACTTCACACTCCGACTTGGTATGATATAATCGCTTGAGGGGGTGTAATGAGATGCGGAAGCATTAAATACAATCGAGTATATATAGACCCAATTAGGATATCTACTCCGACTTTATACGTTCATCATCATAACGTTGAAGTCGTGAGTTTACTTACATCCATTGCATATTACGAATACTAACTATGTACTAGAGTTTCATTAGGTATTTATAATATGATATACGTTCATCATCATAACGTTGAAGTCAGTTTCATTATTAGCCGTATATCTGCAACCTCAAGCTATGAACTACGAACCTCAGGGCCGCAACTAGTCAACTTGAGCCAGCATATACAGAATAATATAAGCCACAGTGTATAATTGTAAGCCAATGAGATCACATACCTGTTTTGATAAGGAGCAAGGAATTATAGTTGGTGCGGTGATTGCGCAGCTGTTGCTGCCAGGTGCTGTATAACAACGCGAGTTGCTGGCAGTGGATAGCGCTCCCATGCAATATATGCGCGAGCCCAGGGCATGCGCTGGCGCTATGGTGGCACAACCACTGCGCAGCAGGTTGCTACTCGGCGTCACAACAAGGCTCCACGCGCTGCTCTACGCAGACACGGGCAAGCGCGGCGATAGGCGCGCGGCACAGCAATACACTGCTGCGAGTTCTGGAGCGGGCGTGAGGACTGCGAGAACACGCGCTTCAGCGCGCTCAGGCAGAGCCTCGGCACTGCGAGGCACATCTATAGCCGCAGGTGCGAGATTGAATGAGACTCTGTAGAGCATAGACAGAGAAAGATAGACGGCCGCGGCGGCCCACGGGCGAGTTACAGTGTGCGAGTGCGGCGAGGGAGCGAATGGGGAGGTGTTGATAACAGAGAGGGCTAAGCGTTGAGGTATCTGCAGATGTGTTAGTATACACGAAACGCACCTATGAATCGCACAGCACGTTCTTATTCACATTGAGTCTCCGTCTGAACGTGGTTGTGTGCCCCGGGAGCAGCAAGTTAGGAGGCCATAGGGATCGAGGTAGAGCAGTAGATCATATAAATGCCGGCCCGGGCGTGATCCGCGTAGCTTTGGCGGGGGTGGCGGGTTTGTTTGGTCGTGTTACATTTGTTTGTACATAGTTATATTTTTCAAACTCAGATACATAGATCGTAGGCACCGCACACGTATAGAATGACTGCCCGCCTTTCCGAGTCATCCTCAAGCCATGCTCCCGAATCCCGCTGAGAACAACATGGCACACCGCCTTGTATACCGGCTTTCTACATGCAGGTTCTGATCTAGACTCCCCTTTTCCACCAGCGCTTGAATGAAATTCTAGACATCAACACCTGGTCAAAGGACTCTGCATCATTGTGTAACTCAAGTGTACCAGCTTTGATATACGTCAAACCGCGCGCTCCCTTGAAACGCTTTGCGAGAGGAATGCAGTGGAAATAAGACTGCGGATCAAACCATGTGCGATAAGATATTCCTTGGATGAGCCTTGTGGATGTCGCCCCCAGCTGCAGCCGCTCAGCATCCCGCTCGGATTGGCTCTCGATCGACCCTCAAGGCAAACATGGAGGAAACTCTCGGCGCAATGCAGATAATTTTTGGGGAATAGTCAAGTCTTTAAAGGGGAACCATTCCAGTCTGTGCCAGCACGGTCCACTCCTTCCTCTATACACTTACTTGAATTTCGACCACTATAATGCTCAACGCTAGACGCTCGTGGGCCCGCATGGCCATGCTCGTAACTGGCACGGTCCACGTACCTCGCCGAAGAGCCTTCCACCTCCGATCACAGCAGATACGAGCGCCTCCTGCCGGCGCCAGCCAGACCGCCCGGCCTCCCCGTGAGCAATTATTTGACTTCAGTCCGCGACGATTGCTAATAATCGGCCAGCGAGCTTCGACGGAAATGCCGATCTACATAACGAGGCCCCCACATTTATCGATGATCCTATGACGGAACAGCCAACATTGACCAGGGCAGGTCATCTCGCCAGAGCCAAAACGTATAGCGACCTGTCTACCAGGCACCATAACACTGGAGAGCGGCAGGAAGCTCTTACCGCCATTGAACAGGCAGTGGCTTTGTTAAAAGCCCTTACAGCAGAACATTCCGCAGCGTACAACGCAGATCTTGCCATATCTCTGCGCACCCTATCTCATCGGCTTTCAGATGTCGGCAAGAGGGATGGGGCGGTGGTAGCTATTCAAGAGGCGGTGGATCTCCAACGGGCTCTCGCGAAAGGTCAACCATCGGAGTTTAACGCCGAGCTCGCCTCATCCCTCAATCACTATTCAAACCGCCTATCCCGACTTAACCGACACGAGGAAGCTCTCCTAGCAATCCAGGAGTCGGTTGACCTGTATCGCAACCTCGCGGAGGAACAACCAGCATCACATAAGCCAGGGCTCGCGGCATCCCTCTTCAACCTCTTTAACCGCTTATCAAAGTACGATCTCTTAGAAGAAGCTCTGGTCGCGATTGAAGAAGCGTCCGACTTATACCGGGAGCTGGCAGCGGAGCAGCCTGCTAAGTACGAAAGAAATCTTACGCTTTGTCTCGACAAACAATCCAGGTGTGCGGAGGGTCTCCATCGGCAGGTTGCGACTTCATCGGCTAATTTGGCTGCGGTCAACACATCCACACCTCGCGCGGATATAAGGGCATTATCCACTGCAGGTGAGTCGATTCGCGCTCAAAGAAGCAAGTCGCTCACGTTGAGATAGAAGGACTTTCGGGACCGATCCCTCCTCGCAGCGACCCAGTTGCGCCCAGTGGGCCAACGTTTTATACCACCGACAGTGCGGTGGTAAACAACGTGGCTGGAAATTATAACCACATCACTGGGGATGAAGCACCACGTACGTACTATACCTGAAAGTCCGAATGTGACACTGATACCGCCTCTAGTGGCGAAAATATCGCGACTACTCCCGTACGCAGATGGCGCGTCTTGGGACCCGAAGCTCACATGCTTACCCGGGACTCGTCTGACTATGCTCAGGATCCTTATGGAGTGGGCTAGAGGGGGTGGCTCGGAGAGGATCTGCTGGCTCAAAGGCGTGGCAGGTTGCGGCAAGAGCGCCATACTGCATTCCATCGCTCAGGCACTCAAGCGCGATGGGTACCTTGCCTCCGCTTTCTTCTTCAGTCGCGACATGGCATCGCGTAATACCGCCAAGAGCCTGTTTATCACCCTGGCGCGAGATATCGCCAGTCTCAGCTCCCGCGCTGCCGAAGATATGGCCGAGGTATTAGAGGCTGAGCCATCCCTTGCCACTGCCCCGCTGTCCCGCCAATTCGACGCCCTTATCCTGGGACCCTGCCGCCATCTTCCTACCGATCGTCCAGCTGTCTTTGTGATTGATGCACTGGACGAGAGCATCACTCACGACCTGGACACCGAGTTGCTCACAATACTTCGCGACAAAGCCACCCAGTTCCCTCCCCAAGTTCGGATTCTCATCACATCCCGTCCAACGAACACCATCGAGGAGTACCTTTCTAGGCGAAACCACGTCGTGGCGCACTCGATTGATGTACATTCAGCTGAGAACAAGGTCGACATCGATATGTACGTGGATACGCAGCTGCGCGACGAAGTTATTCTTCACAAGATGGGTCTCACTTCCCCTGACGAAGCCATCATCCGTGACCTCAAACGCTTGGCGGAAGGTCTTTTCGTATGGATCGTCACGATTTGCAATTTCCTGCGGACTGCGCACAGGCCCAAAGACAAGTTACAAGCGTTGCTGTCAAAGTCTTCCCAGCAAGGCAGTCACCCCGAAAAGAAGATGGATCAATTGTACGCCGCCATTCTCGCGGAATGTGGGGATTGGGAAGACGCCGACTTTGTGAAGGACTACGACCTCGTCATCGGTACTATTATGGCATTGAAGCGACCTATCTCGCTCGCAGCGCTGCGGGCCCTGCACGACGGCAGCCTAGACCTGGAGGCTGAACAGCTTCTTCAAAGGTTTGGGTCCGTGCTGACTGGATTCCGGGACGCCCACCAGCCCATCCGCACCCTCCATCTGTCCTTCCACGAGTTTGTCACAGACCGCGCTGCTCATGACGATAGCACCAAGCGCTTCCACCTGTCAGAAAAGGAGCACAGCTCCCGTCTGGCAGAACTCTGCGTCAAGACGCTGAACCGCGAGCTCGCCAGGTCTATTGCCGGCACAGGCTACTTGACGGAAGAGCAGGATGGTAGACAGGGTATCCCGACGATCGTTGGAGTCTCCGAGCAACTGGTATATAGCTGCGCCCACTGGCCCAGTCATCTGCAAGATGTGGAGACACCGCAGACAATCCAAGCCCATATCATCACACTTATCTCCCGCCATCTGGTCACATGGATAGAGGTGTTGGCAGCAACAGACGTCTTCCGTGGATTACTTCAGATCGAGCAATGGGTACAGGTGAGCATCTTTCAGCCTTTGCACTACATCTTGTCCTCATGCAATCGTATCTACAGCGGCGCGCACCGGAGTTGGAACATCATTTCCAGCACGAATCTCGGGCAAAAGCGGTGTCCGCGCTTGGCAATCGACTGAGGTATGCAGGTCGCATGGAAGAATCGCTACTCGCGACGGAGGAGGGGGTGATTCTATTTAGGACTCTTGCGAGGGAGTGGCCGGCAATGTACAGTGGTTTTCTCGCCGGCAACCTCAGCAATCTATCGACCCGACTTTCGAATCTCGGCCGAGCACAGGACGCTTTGTCAGCTGCCGAGGAAGCCGTGCATCTGTACAGGCCTCTCGCGGCGGAGCGGCCAGCGGCCTGCAGTGCCGATCTCGCCATGAGCCTTAGCAATTTCTCAATTCGCCTTTTAGCTCACGGTCGAGCGCAGGAAGCTTTGTCGGCTGTCGAGGAAGCGGTGAATCTGAGGCGGGCTCTCGCGGCGGAGCGGCCAGGGGCGTACAATTCCGATCTCGCCATAAGCCTCACCAACTTGTCAGCACACCTTTCAGCTCTCGGTCGAGTGCAGGAAGCTTTGTCGGCTGCCGAGGAAGCGGTGAATCTGTACAGGGCTCTCGCGGCGGAGCGGCCAGGGGCGTACAATGCCAATCTCGCCAGCTCCCTCGGCAATTTCTCAAATCACCTTTCAGCCCTCGGCCGAGTGCGGGAAGCTTTGTCGGCTGCCGAGGAAGTGGTGAATCTGTACAGGGCTCTCGCGGCAGAGCGGCCAGCGGCGTGCAATGCCGATCTAGCCATGAGCCTCAACAATTTGTCAGTGCAGCTTTCAGCCGTCGGTCGAGCACGGGAAGCTTTGTCGGCTGCCGAGGAAGCGGTGAATCTGTACAGGGCTCGAGCGGCGGAGCGGCCAGCGGCGTACAATGCCTATCTAGCCATGAGCCTCAGCAATTTGTCAAATTACCTTTCAGATTTCGGTCGAGCGCAGGAAGCTTTGTCGGCTGTCGAGGAAGCGGTGGATCTGAGGCGGGCTCTCGCGGCGGAGCGGCCAGCGGCGCACAATGCCGATCTCGCCAAGGATCTCAGCAATTTGTCAGCACACCTTTCAACTCTCGGTCGAACGCGTGAAGCTTTGTCGGCCGTCGAGGAAGCGGTGCATCTGTTCAGGGCCCTCGCGGCGGAGCGGCCAGTGGCGTACAATGCCGATCTCGCCATGAGCCTCGGCAATCTATGGGATCGCTTTTCAGAACTCGGTCGAACACAGGAAGCTCTGTCGGCTGCCGAGGAGACGGTCATACTGTTTAGATCTCTCGCCAAGGAGCGGCCAGCAGCTTACAATGCTTATCTTGCCCAGTCCCTCCAAGCTGTATCTCTTCGCCTCATAGATCTCGGTCGACACGATGAGGCTTTGTTTGCGATTCCAGAGGCGGTGGACTTGTATCGCGCACTTGCTGCCGAGAGACCAGCACAGTTCAACGAACCTCTCATGTCATCCCTTCAGATGCTGGGCAATGTCATGATGGAACTCGGAATGGATGTACCCCTGGAAATCAGTGAGGAGATTAGGGTTTTGCAAGCGCAGGTAGCATAATGGCACGGACTTGACAAGATATCATCGAGATAATGAACTATCAATATTATTACATGTAACAAAATGAAAGGCAATGTGCTCCGTTCTCTCATGCGTCTCCTTGTTCCTGCAATCGTGCAAATCTCACGGCCAGTGAGGGTCTGTCCTGAAATCGGTTGTATGTAGCTCACGGAACGCACAGAAGCCCAGTGAAGAGATCTCTTCGATTGTACCGTCTCACGGCCAGTTGTCTGCAGGGGTGGGCAGCCGCGCACGATGCCTCGGCCCGCGCCGCTCTAGTTTGGTGTCGGCATCCAGATGAGGAACACATCGATTCTGGCAAAGGCGATGACGCCGACGGACGTCATCATTGAGCGGGCCGATACAACAATGGGGAGCGTGGAATCGTGGATCGAAAGATGACGAGTGGGCCGAACCAAGATCGAAGCAGTCCTAGTTAGTCCTAGTTATGCTCAAGGGAGTGTCCAGTACTCGCCGATCCTCAGCCAAGCCGCCTCCCCCGGGATCCCCGCCTACCGTCTTTCCCCCAACTCGCAGGCGCCAAGCTGGATGCATGCTCGGGCATGGCGGGCAGTCCCATCAAGAGAGTGCAAGGAGCTGCACGGCGACATGCGAGGCTCGACTACACCGCACAGGGGCCAACGACCTCACGCTTTCCCGTCACGACGTCTACGCGATCCCACCACCGATCCCAGGAACCTTAGCCGTCTCCGCCGCCAAGTAGGTCGAAGTATGCTTGCAACCTCGGGGTGCATTTGCAGCGTGACCGCCCCGTCGCTGATCTTCGAGTGTCTACACCCGCCATGCTGCGCGCTGATGGCCGTACGCTGCTTTTCGAACGCGTCCAACCATACGTATAGGTACTCCAACGAGCGCGTGTTAATGATTATCTTCGCCATTAGATCCAGCACGCCACTCGCAGTGGCAGCTCCCGCTCCGCGCAACTTGAAGAATAGCTAATCCTCTATCTGTCGAGGGCATGAGGCGTGTCGCGTGGTGGTTATTACGGTTGACGGAGGTGTGGGTGAAGTTCAGAAGGTGTGAGAGCCGGGCGGCTTGGTCCATTTCGCAAGGTCGCACCAAGCATATTGTAGACTGCAGTGCAGGCTTAGCTACGACCGGAAGATGGATCAGGGTGAAGGGCGTACATGCAAGTATGAATCCATAGATATACGTGATGACCTCGTCGAGGAACAGCGTGACGAGTGGGGGAAAGATGTTGTAAAGCCGTCTGCTCTGTCGCGGGTTTACTTCGCTTGCCGCGCGTCTTTCGGAAAAGTCACAAAACAGAACATAGATACCTTTAGGTGCATGGAAGACATGCACACTTACCGAGCTCCAGACAGGACATAGCGGCAGATGATCATGAACGCGCTGGCGCTCGTACATTTCCAGTTCCATTGACTGGTGATGGGATCTTTTCTTGTGCGGTCCTAGCTCGGAGAAGGGGATCCAGACACGCATGCGGATTGGCAGAGACCCTCGAACAGGAGAGGCCGGCGAGGAAACTGAGGACGGAGTCACATCAGTATCCGAGCCTCAAATCGATGCAAGAAAGACGTACGTGCTCAATGAAAAGCAGAACCCTGGAAGTGCAGGCGTTGACAACGCAGAAGATGACTGCATGCACGGGCAGCTGGCAGTCGGTCGGTCGACTTGGGTTGAGACATGGGGTGTTTGACACAGCACAGGTTAATCACAGACAGGTACCATGGCTCGGCGGGTCGCGATCGTATGTATCTTGCAACAGATAGCCGTGGGTCCAGGAGGGCTCGCCAGATGAGCTTGACAGGAAGGTCGCCGCGCAGACTCAGGATGGGTTTGTCCAAATTTGTCCGGGCGACTGTGCTACAGCCTCCGAGTCGATGACGAAGAAAACATGTGCCTCGTGGCCTTTTCTCTTCCTCAGCCTGTTTTAAAATTACTGTCGTCACCAAGTCATCGCTCTAGCCATCTAGCTTATCTTTTAGACACGCCGCTATCATCCATTCATGATCAGAGGCGCAATGTCAATTGAGTCTTCGATTCTGGAAGCTCGCCAGGTCTCACCAGTCTCACCCTCGACGTCAAGCTTCAAGTCGAGGTCCAGTTGGCCTCCGCGTTACTAGTCTCTTGGCACGACCATCATCTGCATTCAGGAACCCACGGCCCTATGTGATGGCACGATTCTATAAAATGAAGGCCCAAATCACCTCGCGGATTCAGCGCCCTGCGCTTATACGGAGATACAAACTAAAGTCCTTCGCCAATCGTGAAGACACCTGGGGCGCGACGGAATAACCACAAAAATCAAATGTACGGGAATTGGTCTGCATCGCTGCTTCTAGGAAGCATAGCCGGGATTAGAGGTCAGCCAGTACCCCAATTCCAGCATCGACATCACCAATGAGAATACTAGTTCAAAGTCTTCGTTACAGCCTACAGGCTGTGATTGCGTTGCCAATCGTGTTTGGCCGATCTTCCTCCCCTGAACTACAGCATACTTTGGCGCAGTCCCGATGCAAGATAAGCGCGCAGGGCTGTTCGGAGATGATGAATATTGGTATTCTTGGAGATACCAGGTGTCGCGTCGCATGCTGGCTGTATGGGTAATGACCAATATCGGATTCAGGCAAAAACACGCTGACCATACCCGAGCCTTTAAAAGGAAGTATTCTTGTTAAACGTCACGGCATGCACCCATCACGCGTGCTTTGATTCGTGCAAGCGCTGATCGCCACGTAGACGCCAATCTCGTCGGAAACGAATGACTCCTTGTCTTGCTGGCTTCCGAATTCTACCTCGCTTGTGGGCGTCAATCGCAATTCTAACTAAAATTTCTCGAGGTGTTCAAAGCAAGTTCCTAGTGCAGGATGGCAGGATATGGTACAATCACTGCCTATCATATTAAGCCGCTTCGATTGGTAAAGCCGGTGCAGATGTCTCGTCGCACACACCCCGTCGCAGCCTCCCCCGCAGCCGGAAGCGGTTCTATCTTGCGTGCCTTTACTGCAATGCCTGAACACAGATGCCCGTGTCGGCGCCGAATTCCCTCAGCAATCGACTTCGTGTCACCATGCCATCCTCACTTCTGCGTGCAGGTGCCAGTCGCAGTCCCAATTCTTGATGGCGCTCATAATGCGAATCAATCTGGAGATGAGGGCGCCAGCATGTAATGGAAGCACCAAGCATCGCACTTATTCATTCCCCCCTGCGCAACTGCCCGACGAGATCCTTGTGTAGCGAAAGAGAACATGCCTTGAATCATTTCACCACGATCACATCGACTTGAGATGTGGGCTTAGCTACGGCCAGAAGATGGAAGACGGTGAGGACGCACAAATACGACTTCTTAAAGGTATCCGACGACCTTGTTGCCGAACTGCGTGAAGAGCACGAAAGGGAAAGCTTAAAGCCAGCTGACCGCTATTGTGAATGCACGTTGCTTGCCACACATCTTTTTGGAAAGTCTCGCAAGGGAGTCCATCTCTACGTTCATACGTCAGCTGGAGACTCTGGGATGTAGAGGAAGGCGCTTACGGTCTCCGGTCATGATGTAGCCGAGGACAATCACGAACGCGCTGATGATCATGACTCTGGTTCAATGACAGGTGCTTGGGTTGTGCCTAAGAAAACGAATAGCCGTGCGGATTGATAGAGAGCCATGAAGATGAGGGGCCTGCGAGGACTGAGCGGAGGACGGAGTCGCATCAGCATTCGGGCCCGATAGCGATTCAAGAAAGACGTACATGATTGAGGTAAAACAGGCTAGAGATAAGTTAAGTGCAGACGCTGACCACGCGGAAGACGATTTGCGTGAAAAAGCTGTCCGAGATGCCTGCGCCCCTGAGCACGGGAGCGCCATAGTCGAAAGAGTTCGTGCTCCTGAGCTACTGCAGAGTCTGCAGCGCCACAGCCAACAACTGCGTCCTGCGCGGCCACTCATTCTCGTTCTGCAAGTATCCACACCCAGCCTTCATCCCCGGGGCATCACAGTGCCCAAGTAGATCTCCCCGGCCACGCAGAGCGCGACGAGTTGGTTGATGTCGTTTCCTAGGCGCACGGCATGACGGGCTGCCTTCTGTCCCATGGTTCAAGTTTGACGGGAGCCGGGTTCATCGAGAAGGTTCGCGTGAATGGTGAATTTGGGAGTCTACACGGTCGCACGCGTGCGAGTCCGGGGAATGAATCTCGGCGGTTCAGTCTTGGATCTGATCTAAAGGATGTCGCGAGGAGACCGGAGCAGATAGGGTGACGCACAGCACGAATGCAAACGTGGAGGGGTTCGATGTGCACCAGCCGCTGGCTGCAGCGAGCAGCCAGAGTCGTTTGGCGTGTATGTTGCTTGCCACGGCCGCTGGTCCACCACACAGCCACCACAGCTCGGCAGGCGTATGTGCATATCTTCCCTAACGCCAGAACAGAACGGATTGCATCGGTTCTTGTGTCCCGGTTTGTCGAAAAGGCTCGCTATGGGCGGCGCATATCCACCGACACGAAGGCTCAGGGCTACATGGGGTCTGAGCGCGCATCTGAGCGCGCATCTGGGGATTCTGGATGGGCGGTTCATGTATTCGATGGTTGCGGAGAGTACCGAGGGTGCGGTGCGGTGCACAGAAAGCAGAAGTCGTTGGTGATCAGTCCGTAGTTTCCACAGGGACGAGTAGCAGGACTGAGGAAACCGCTCGAGCACTGGCGCGGTGCGCGGGAGGTGGAAGGTTGGGCATTGCGGAGGACTGGCCTGGTCCATGGCTCATCGTGCCAGCATCAACCAACGCTAGCTGGCGTGATATGAGCTTCGTTGTAAAAACAGGCACAGACGAAAAGAGACTCACCCTAGGCTCGACCTCGATAGCGCTTCGGAATAAGGCACCACAGCAACTTTCTTGGAAGTGGACGATTCGCATCTGGAACAGCACCTAACGCGCGAGGTCCTTGAAGGGAGTAACACCGCGAACCACGCGAAAACGCAAAACCGACGAATCCCAACGGCCACTCGCGAAAACCATACCAGCGCTTCGCACTCCGATCCATCTGCCCCTCCCTCCATCCCTAAGATCCGGACGACGCGCCCCACCTGGGCGAGCGTACGAGCGCCGCAGCTTGACACACAGCAGAGTCAACGCGAAGGCCATGCACTGCGTGGCGAACCAGGGCGGGATGGCGCGGGGGAGGGATAGCTTCGGGCGCTGCGTTGGGTGTGTGTAGTGAAAGGGTAGACCAGCGCAGGCGCGGATGGGGTTGGGCGCGAGATGGACTGAGATCCATGTTGGGCATCTGGACGGAATGGAGGCGGGGTTGGCGGGCACTCAGAAGAAAGCTGGAAGCAAAAGCGCGGATGCGGTCGACTTCCAATGTAGCGGAGACTTGACCCACTCCCAGTACTGGCTCCACAATTGCTGTACACCTCACGCACTGACAGACGCGTGATTCCCAACTAATGCCCGGCGCGATTGATATTGGGCAGAAGAAGCGGACCGCTGCGCGAGGACGACGGGATGTCGTGTGCGATTTCGCCCTGGTCCTGTGTGGGCTGTGGGCGGGGGTAGAAAGTGTGGCGATAGTTAGATGAGGGCGAGGCAGGAGTGGGGGGTTGGGTGGACTGTGTTCGGGATCGGCGCGGGAGATCCGTCTTCGTGTTGATGCGCAGGGCGAGGGTGCACCTGTTGTAGTGTACCGCTCGATGGAGAGCAGGCAGGCGCTGTGTGCTGTTGCAATCACCGCGTTTTGGGCCGTTGTATCACGGGTCGTCCACCTGAAGTGACACTGCGTGTGAGTGTGTATAGATGGTAGGCACCACACAATATGGCTGCAGCGTCGCTAGCTAATGGAAATATGAGAGGAATCAGTGGAAGTACTGTAATATACGATGTACAGAGGGTCATGTATATGAAGAAAATTTGATTCGCAATCTTCAGCCACAGCTCGTTTAGGAAGCAGAGATATGTGATATTGCCCGGGTCCAATACTACAGGTGTCATCTATCCTCTACTCGCACACTCGATGGACATTATCGGCAGCCCTAACGACCCCAGGACTCCAAAACGCCCAGATCGGCATGCCCACTTCCCTAGCCTCAATTCTCCCTTCAAGTACATGTCGCCGGCCGAGCTCATGACCATTTATCAGCCGACACATGTCGCGTCGGAAACGGCACGACCGGCGATTCAACCGGACCTCGACGCGTCGAGCCCTGCTAGAGCACCTGCAAACCCTTCGGGACACCAGAAGAAGTCGAAGACGCGTGGTGATAATCGGCAGAGGGTAGCTGTTGCGCGGGAAAACGTGCCGCCGATCAGGGAAGGGGGAATCCAGGATGAGTCTTCACGCGCCGCCCCAAAGAGCGTGGCTAAACGCAAGCCTGTTCAAATGGAGGACTCGGGAGCAGATAACCAATCGGGAGACGATGCAGATGAGGAGGAGAGGCAGAGGCCACGCAAGCGCACCAAGCGATCGAAGAAGATGAAGCGCAAGGGCGAGGAGGCCAAAGTGTTGAGTGTGGAGACCGATGAATTGGACTCGAAGCAGTTGGCAACACGCAGGGAGCTCAAGG
This sequence comes from Athelia sp. TMB, assembly GCA_014898675.1. Classification (NCBI taxonomy): domain Eukaryota; kingdom Fungi; phylum Basidiomycota; class Agaricomycetes; order Atheliales; family Atheliaceae; genus Athelia; species Athelia sp. TMB. The sequence continues at coordinate 61,726 of JACXVL010000297.1, forward strand.
TTAGTACCCAGATAATGACGGGTAACAAATGAACTCAACTTTTCCGTGTGTCTAGAAAGCTGTGCGCATTGCCCTCCTCGAATCGACAGGCTATAACCCGCCAGGACGCGATGTACCTGCTGCTACACCACACAACGAATGCACCCCTTTCGACTTCACAGAACTCGTCTGCAGCCCCACAAATTCACGAATCATCAGCAAAATAGTCAAGCTAGTATGTAAAGAGCAATGTGTACGCACCACCTGGATATTAGTTTGGTGACTTCGGCAAGATGCTAACCATTCTGTCAGGACCTGGAGCTCTCCAGTTTGACTTACCAGTACACCGAGGTTCAATGGACCAAACGCGACCTGAGTGAGTTCGCCAAAGGCCAATTCCGCTCGTGGAGGTCGTCATTCCAAGCAACAACCAGTGACGAGAAGGCGGCGGCGGCGGCGCAGCGAAAGCGCAAGAACAAGCGCGACATTCGACACACACACGTAAGTAAAGTCCCCTATCTCAAGGATGTTAACTCGCCGAATCCTGCAGCTCGCGAAGGACAGACAAGCTGCTGCTCTCCAGTATAAGCAGCTTCATGGACTTGATCCGAGCCCATACATCGATGAGGCGTGGATGAGTGATCAAATAAGTGGTATTGAGACTGAAGATGAAGGAAAAGCTGCGGCTTACCTCGGCGAGCTTCAAGAAAAGGCTGCCTTCAGCCCGCAGGATATTGAGGAGGATCGCGCGGTATGGGAAGTAATAAAAAAAGGTTTTAGATCAGAGCGGGTGAGTGATCTGACTGTATAGGACTCACACGGTGCTAACAAGTGTCCACTGGCAGATCAATGATGTAATATCCGAACTGGACCGCATCCGTGCCGTAGACCGCCGAAAGAGCAAGAAGAAGACTTCCCGCGCCCGCCGCGTTGATTTGGGCCAGGTCAACAACCATATCCCGCTCGTACAGGTGTACCAAAGTATGGTCGACCGTGACTGGTTCCAGCAGGAGGTGGAGGCCAAAGGTCTTGAGGATGAGTTGCTGATCATTGATGAGGCATCAGGGCTAACGGAGGAGGAGGAAGACGATGAGGAAGACGACGAGGATGGTGAGGACAACGAGGGGTTGTCTCCACGGGGGATGTCGCCACCAGCATCTTCCGGCCTCGAGGCAACACCTGCGTTAGAATTCCCGGCGAGCGATGGTGAAGAGGAATAGATTTCCACTTAGCAAATTTTTTGGCCCCGCTGATCATCTTGGACCTGTAGAACGCTCCCCTAAGCTGCATCATGTATCGCGTTGAGTTTTTGTGACCCCACAGATTGTCTTGGACCTGTAGATTACCTCCAACTGTACCGTGTATCGCCTTGAGACCAAATGAAATGTATTTTGCAACTAAATAACACACGGGTCCTAGAAATCGAAGTCAGTAAGCTACATCTCGTTGAAATTTGCATAAATCAAACCATGGTCAGCCCGATTGTGACCCAAACTTTCTGCGATGAGTGTACCGCAGGGTGATGGGTTTGGTCTTGGTCTGAGTCATAGCCATCAGGTTCGCGAATGCTCTTCTCCATAGCGAGACGAGCAGCTTGCGAGACAATTGACGAGATTGGAATAATACGTGGTGGGCCCGGATCAGTTGGAGCAAGGAACTCGGCATGCTCCCAGAAAAATATTTCCAGCTCCGGGCTTCACCAATCTGTCTTAAGAATTTCCAATGAATGATTTAGGACGATGTGACTTACTATGCATTCCACGCTGAGGTGTTGATGATGTTGGTACGTTTAAACCATCGCACACTTGCAAGATGGCTTCGTTTGTGAACTCCGGGTTGATCATGCGAAAGAATTTTGAAAACTTGACCAACAAAGCGAATTCCGTCAAAGTCGGCCTGTATGATAGAGTTATGTGCATGCGTGAGTGATTGCGAGGTCATTATTCGCCGCCCATCTAAGACCAGGCTGCAGTGACTGATGCCAAGATTGAAGAGATGATTTGGATCATCAAGATCCGAGTCTTCGTGGCGGGCAATCACTGCAGCGTCAGGGTGACACATCTGGTAGTGTGAAAGCAGGTCCTGCTGGTCATCGCGATCCAGATAAACCCGCACACCAGCCGCAAGTGAGAAACGGACATCAACTATTCAATTTGTAAGTAAGGGTGAAGCCATTCACATAGAAAAACGAACCGTCCGCGGTGAACTCATCAATCTCTCGAGAAAGTGAAGCTACAGTGCCTCGCGAGTCATCATCAGACTGCAGAGTCATCCGAGCAGCTTCGCGTACAGCCTGAGCTTCAGCCGAAAGCTGGCCGTCATCTGTACCGACATACATGAGCTAGTAAGGATTAGTAACAAGACTTTCAATAGGCTGTAGAACAAAGAGACTCACCAGGCGCCGCAAGCTGGTGTTGCGCAAGAACTCGCGTATAAATGTTGTCTCGAGCTCTCCACCTGCGTGATTATTGGTTGAATAACTTTTGAAAACCTTATTTAGTCGTTCAAAGACAAAGGTCCAAAAGCCATAAACAGGCCCGTAGTCGAGTATCTGATCAAAAATGTGAGTCACCCAGTGAAAATTAGGCTTCAATTCATCGTTGTGAAGGCGAGAAAATCCGAGAAGATAGTCTTGCAGTAGCTGCTGAGCACGGGGCAGAGTATCAATTTTAATTGATCGTGCCATAATAATCTTGAGAGCAGCCGCAAGCTTGAGGAAGATGTCGGGATCATCAGCGTGCATGCGTGGTGGTGGCGGTCTGGGAAGCGGCTCAGTGTCTTTTGCATTGGGGGTACGATTGGCGCGAATGGCCTCTGCAACTCGTCAAAGACGAGCTGCGTCAGCCTTGTCCCACGCAGCTGATTTCTTGAGGTGCTCTTGCATAGCAACAGGGTGCCACTCATCCCATACCATGGGTATCTATGCTGGGATGAGCTTCCGCCAGTGTTATGAGAGTGGTACATACCACAACAGGGCAATACACCATTGCGAGACCCTTCCACTCGTCAGCACCAAGGGATCCCCCTGCCGGATAGCCGACTTGGCGAGGGAGCCGGGCCACCCAAGATGGCATTTCGAACTGGAACATTAGACGAGCTGTTGGGACGACACTAAGAGCCAGTACTTACTGCATTGAGATACCCGTGTATCTGATCAAGCTCCCGCGGCACCTGAGCAACCTTGGTACGCTCTCGCAAAACTTTACCACGAATCCAGATGTCAAGCCAGTGGCACTTGATTATGCCTAATAGAGTAGTATTCATTATTTCGAATTTAATTGAATGGATGTTGACTTACCAAGGAGAATATTGTGCATTGGATCAATAACCGACATGCGGACCGGGTCAAAATAGCTGAGGCGCACAAGCTCATAATAATGTGCGCCATGAGTATCAAAGAAGGCCTTGCGCTCGTCTTCATCAAGGTCCTTCCATTCCTGGGCTCGCTGGCGGTGATTTGCGCCGTTTCGTGGAGCAAATGCTGCAAGTACTTGATCAGTATATATCCATAAATAGTAAAGGGCCGTACCATTAATAGTGACTCCGCAGGCGTGTATCAACTCGTTGCGGGGCATCAAGCATTTTGGGCAAAAATGCACCTTGTGTTAATGATCGGCGAATCCACATGATTTGCACAGCGCGGGGTGATCACAACACACGCCAATTAGTACTACACGTACTCGGCGTCCTAGATTAGAGTCAATATCAAGCAAAAAAAAGTATTTGTGTGAAACAAACCGTTAGGATACTTCCGGGTCTTGATTACAATACCTTCTTCATAGAGAAATATAAGGTCATCAACATAGTCTTTCATAAAGTGGGGGAGCGTTTCCGAGTTCGCCTCTTTAGGTCCCGGCGCGATGCCATAGGGCTGTAAACTCGTAGGGCGGTAGCTAACGATATGTGCCAATTTAGAGGAAATCGAGTGAATGAGCGAGACACGCACCGAAGATGGTTGGGTAAGTTGGCGCAGGAGTTTGAGATTACACCAGAGCTGTGCGAGCCCGCATGGTGCCCTCTTTCAAAAGAAAATCTAAAGACGATTAATAATAAAGCCTCTGCAGCGATTTCTTTTTAGCTCACCCATCATAATTCATGGTATACGCAAGCCGAAGCTCATCCTTGTCGAGCCTGTCATCGCGATTATCAAAGAACAAATGCCCATCGGGGCCCTTGATGGTATTCCAGATGCGACCATCTTCTATCCCATTTAGCTGGCCCGGTACACGTTGGCGTGTCCGCCACTGGTCTAGAGCGTCTTCTATTCCGTGCTGATTTACGAATGCCTCAAGTTGCTGAGAGAGGAGATGGGTGGGTGTGACGAGCTCTGGTTTGCGCTTGTACTTGCTATTTTCGGATGCTGTGATTGGATTAGAGGCTAGAGACGAAGTCAGATGTTCGGGGACAGGTCTGAATAGTGGATAATCGCAATGTGTGCAACACATTTCGGGCGGAGACTGGCTCGGAAACATGCGTCGGCATTTGGCACATGTCGGCAGCACACGAAATTGATCTGTGAGCCCAAGGCGTTTTATAGTCGTATTGAGGGTGAGTGGTACCTTGTCCGTACTCTGTAGCAGCCCGGCCGAGGCAAAAATGAACTGCAGAATGCGCAGCAGTAGATTACAGGCCGCGTGCGGAAGGTGGTAGTGAAGATGCAGCCAAGTGGACAATAGCAGAATTATCTGCCAGAACCAGTAGGGGGTAGTCTCTTGCAAAAGAGCAGAAGGTGGGAGTGGTGGCTCATTGTCCATGCTGATATCAGTAGGGGCACGGCGCTCAATTGAGCCCTCCTGTATCGCATGAGCTGCTGTGGCGAGGTGCTCAGGAGGAGCCGAAGACGACACTGATTGGCGGTTGACTAAAACTTAGTATAGTTCATTAACAGATTGAATAGTAGTGTACCTTCGCTATTTGGAGGGTCACCGTCAATATCCATGTCGACTTGACCTCCAGATTCCTCTTCCACGATCTCAGGCGTGCGAGACATGTTCGGGCGCGCAGTTGAACGATCCAGCGGCGAATGTGGGAACAGGCCCTCGTCGACGTAGTTAGCGGAAGGATCCGCGGGGGCGTCAACATCTGGAATCTCCTCGACAGTGGCCTTGCGGGGGGACGAGATAGGGATGGATGGAATTGACTGGGCTGGGGGAGTCTGATGACGCGGGAGAGCTGCTGAAAGATGTGTGGGAGCTGCATAAGCGACTGGTTAAGTAAATGAAATATAAGCATAGACAATTCAAACTGACCTTCGATATATACATCTCCCATGGCGACATCCTCTCCCATTGGGATCTCCGCCTCCTGCAATGCTGGCGGCAAGCCGGCTGTGGGTTCCTTGGCCTTGTGATGCTTGAGTTTCTTGAATAGGCCCACCGCCGACTTGACCTTGATCGGGGTAATGTATGACCCCCTCGATCGTCGCAAATTGTCATCTTCGCGATGGGACTTGACCAGATAGTATGGTAGTATGGCTCCGCCAGACCCGCATACAGAGCAGGTACACTTGGTCTTGTTTTGTTGGTATTCGCGCTGGAAATGTATCAGTATGGGAATATATGCGATGCATGTAGCTTGTATGAACTTACTGCAGTTTTCCTCATGATTATATGTGACGAGGGATGACCACCGAGAAGTATAGAGAAGAGGAAGACGTCGATCGGAGCGCGCGTCGCGACAGTAGCGGATCAAGCCACGCGTCGAGCCAAATTCTGAACAATTTCGCTAAGTCCGTCAACCGCGCTCACACCGGCTGGAAATGGTTCGTCTACAGGCATATATGTGTTGTACGCAAATGTGTATTATACTTAATGTCAACTTATCTGTTCTACGCGGAAATACAAAGTGTGGTATTATATTCGGCAACATTGTCTGTCGGACGTCCCCCGCCACGTACGCGTACCCGATGCAACCCGATCTGGCCGATTGTAGATGAAAATTGGTCACATCCACACGAAATGCGGTGAATGACCAACTGGAAGCGGGCAACGAGGAATCAGAAGTCGTACTAGAATTTCGCTGGCAAATCGTTTAGAACTTTCGGCTAGGAGTGATCCGCGTGAGATGTCTCTAGTACGAAGACGCTGTTCATTGTGATGTCATATCGCACGAGTAGATAGTATTCATGTTGCTAGTGATAAGATTGCTTTATAACAGTACAGTGCAGTAATATGAGTTTACATTGATCTCGATTCTCAGTATTCAGGATCGACTTCTCCTTCTGCATCGTCTTCTCCTTCTGCGTCGTCATCTCCTTCTGCGTCGTCATCATTGTATTCATACTCATGACCATCGTCAGCACCATCATCCGCCGAATCATCATGACGCGTTGCAGCTGAATGTTGAGCAAGGGCGGCAAATGAAAAGTTTGGTGAATCTGGGTTCCAGGAGCCCGAGGCGACGCGATCTGGTCGAGAAGGACTCGGCATTTGGATCTGGATAATGACTGGCGGCGGTCGTGCAGCTGATGAGGATGGCGGCGATCGTGCAGTTGATGAGGACGGCGGCGATCGTGCAGTTGATGAGGATGGCGGGGCCGAGGCACGGTTCAGTGGCTGGGTTAAATGTGATTGTGCGCCAGGCGGGAGTGGGCGGCCCAGGGGCAAGTGAGCATATGTTGAATCTCCCCCATCGGCGGTAACAGATGCTGATATCTGAGACGAGAGGTCGCCCATCATAGCACTGTGGGGTAGATCAGTAAATCTGCTGCCAACCGTGGATTTGTAGAAACATACCGGCCGTCCTGACCAATTTTTTTGCGCACCTCCTGCAACTCCCATACAATATATTCATCTGTTGCATCCATTGCACCCTTCAAATCGAGTAAGAAACGTTGACGATGAGGGACATCACTGAGACGGCAGCTTTCATGACTTCCGCTTTTCATGGATGAAAAGACAATGCGTGTCTGGCAAGGTACAGTGTTAGTGAAATATAAACATGCTGAGAAAGAGTAACATACCATTGTGCGAGTAAGTACGAGGGGTTGGAGCGGGAAGTCGTCATTGAAAGCAATCTTGCGCTTCCTGGCAATACCCTTCGGGCCAAAGAACCAATCCAACAAGACTTTCATGAATGCTGGATTCGAATACTGCTTGATATAGCCCTAGATGTTGAGTGGGTCAGTTGCGAGATGGAGATCAAGAAATATGCAAATACCTCGTCGTCGAATTCAGAATCACAGAACCGATCCTTTTCTATCAGTGGGAGGACAAGATTCTTGAGGTATTCTGCAGTCATTGCCGGCCCCAGCTCTCGTTCGAGCTCCGGAGATATCACGACACCCCAAAGGTACAGGTGCTCAAAAATGTAAGTTTTGAAAAGGCTTCGCCATGAGCTGCCTGCTTGGCGTAGCTGAGCATACATAGTTAGCCAGCGTATATAAGACAGATAAGGCGTGAAAATACTTACTGCGCGAATAAACTCATTGCAAATCTCTGTTTCTGCCCATCCATAACGTCTAGCCAATGTGTTAGCTTGAGATATACATTCTTCGATGAGAGTGTCTTTTGATGTGTCGAGATCACCAGATTCCGCCAGCCAGATACCCTGAGTCATCATATCCCCAAGGAATATTGTGCACGCGTTTTTCCTATTTCTCTTGTGCAGGATGGTCCAGGAGACGTCTGTTGAGGGATTGAGCTGTGACTTCGCACGTCTCTTGACGGCGAGAATTTGACGGGAAGGGCCACCGAAGTCTGAGCTGACATAGCGAGTGTTGGTCGCGGCCGGAGGCGAGGCATAATCTGCTGTATCTAGGGAATCACTTGAAGATCGAGACATCAGCGGTGATCGTGAGGGGGCACTGGAAGCGTATGGGCTGGGCTGGCGAGAGTAAGCACGCTCCGAGCGTTGGACACTGGGGCCCATCATTGGCGTAGAGCGTTTGCCGACCTGGTAAAACAAACAATTTAGTTTATAAAAATGATATAACTTATGATACGCACCACTGTTGACGGAGTGTTGAGACGAGCTTGTATTATATCTGCTTGTGATACGGAGGGCGCCATTGTCGGCATATGCGATGTTGGCGGGAGTGTGGAGACAGGAGGAGCGGGAGGCACAAACTGGCCAGGGAAGGGATATCGCGATGGCGCCATTGTAGGCATATATGATGTTGCTGGCGATGGTGTATATGCGGGCACTGGTGCAGGAGCAAGAAGCGGTACAGGCTGGCTCAATGAAGGATAATGTGATGGGGGAAATTGTTGCCATTGAGGCGGTGGGCCGGGAGGTGGCATATACAGACCCTGGTTGTAAGTTCGGTGCTGAAAATGACCGCCATGCTCCGAGCGAGGCCTGCTATCGTTGAGCCACAAGTCAGGCGCATTGAGATTATGGCGGTGATCTATACCGGACACCGCGGGTGGTTCTAACGGCGCTGGCGTTGGAACTGGTGTCGGAGTGGATGGCCTAGGCATGCCCTGCGAATTGATATACACCGATAGTATGTCATATTGTTGTGAATTGATGACAGTGGGCGGCGCAGTGGGCTGGGCAGAGCTGGGGCCCGCTTCAAAGGGGATGGGGACATACGTCAGTGGGTCCGGGAAGACATTTGTCCCATCTGGATTCTGCTCATCGTTAACAACGAGCAAAATAAAGATGATAACACTCACTGTGAGCCCAGTTGCTGGTTTTCGTGCCCTCTTCTTCTTTGTTGTTGCTTTTTTTGCAGCGCTGCCTTTGGCGCTCTTACTGCTTGATGCTGCCGGTGCTGTCGATGCTGCTGGTGCCGTTGCGCGTGGTCGTAGTCGGGCTCGAGGGAGATCAGGAGGAGCTATTCATCAGTTGAGAGGGGTTGCCAACGGTTGTGTCTCGTAGAACGCACCAGTAGACATTGTTCCGAGGGCGGTTAATCGACCTGAGAGATAAGCAACACCTGCCCTTTAAGGGGTGACATTCCGAGGGTCCAGAGTGCACAAGACGAGGCCTTATCAGTCGAGGCAGAATAGGTAAGATGGCTGAATTGATAGTCAATAGGGGAGAGGCGTGGTGCGAGAGCAAAGTCAAACTGTCAATACAAGTGACACCGCTGTTGATTCCGTTCACAGTTTCCCCAAGCTCGAGCATGTAAGAATGTCCTGTTATTCTAAAGCGCAATCCGAGATACAACAAAATGATATATTTAAGATAGAAGATGAATATAACCACATATTTACCACCTCGTGTATGCCTCGACTCGCTGATCCCCTTCCTCCATCATCACGCAACTGATGTACCGCATGAGATAACACTGAATGACGTTGACAGTGATTCGTGACATTTGCTGGAACGTGTGAATGGACGCGAGAATTGAGGCATGTTGGATGATGTGGAATTATGGGAAGTGAAGTTGAAGTCGTCGTAATCAAAGGTATTGGCCAATCCGTTGTGATCGAATGTATCCCTGATTGTACCGATCTGTTCCACGGCCTCGTATTCCTGTGCCTCCAGCACGTTGCACTGAGCTCGAAGTAGTCCAAGGTATTCTTCAACTTCTGTCATCCTGGCTATATATGCCGCTCGCTTTGCCCTGAGGGCGTCCCGCGATGCTCGTGCTAGCTTGAGGCTACGATGCATAGCATTCCGAGCAAATCTATCTGAGTGGAACGTTGGCTGAAGTGAACGCGTCAGTTGTGGAAGGGCGAGAAGGTTTTGGTGTGGTGCACGTACCGGGTATTTGGGGTGTCCAAAGTCTGCAGCGGCAGTGTGTTGCCAAAGTATCGGCTCAGACATTCTGACTTGCACATTGTAGGGGGAAAAATGCTTGTTCGATGGGTATATAGACTGTGAATGGGTGCGAGTGGACTGGCGGGACATGGAGGTAAGCGGAAGAACAATGCCGGCTGCTCCGGTGGCCGCATTGTTCTTTCATGATCGTCCACCACCACCTCGCTGAGTGTTCCTCTGGCGCCCCACCGAATTCTCTTCAAGTCACCAATGTCACCCTTGGAGTGCGCAGCCATTGTAATCAGTTTTGGTGAGCTATTTTTATATTTGACCTCCAACCCCACTGACATTTGCGCAGCAGACAAACCTCTGCTTCACGTTTCGACCTCGCAACCCATTGTCCAATCCCCCTCACCGGGTCTCACAGCCCTCGATGACAATGGGCTCAACCTCATCGACATTTGCGCTGCATTTGGAAACATCTGTGAGTGTAGCGTTTGCGACCTTGACGCTCATAGTGCTAACATTCCTTCCAGTCTCAACACCCTTGTAGTCCTGGACGGTCTTCTTTTGCCCAATTTTCCATTGTAGTGCCGAATCAGATGGGATATCTGCTATAAAGTCGCAGCATTGCTATCTTGCATATGGTCAGTAAAACTCTATCAAACATGCCTTCATCTGCTTCTACCTCCCGTACCACAGACATCCCATCCATGCGACAGAGCGCTAGCGCTCTTCCTCCATCCAATTGTCCAAATCCCGCTTGCAAACAAGCAGTCCCTGATCTCTACTCGCATCTTACCGCTCCCAACACGCCCTGCGCAACATGGGCTCTGGGAGTAGTCCGCATCATCCATGGAGATGTGCAAGAAGGTGAGCACGCCAATTTCTACATACTTAACTAGGCTAAACAGCTATGCAGATGACGAGGTCGACGAACCCCCCCTCATCCCAGCTGCGCAAGGGTCCGAGTTTGAACTTCTTGACACGCAGACCCACATTCAGGCCACCACCTGCAACACTCCGCCTCAACTATGCTCTCAACTTTCACGCGTTGTCCACCCCAACACATCCATGGTGGTTCCTGGTCTCAAAGGATACAATACGCTCCAGTATATACAGCAGCGGGATCACCTGGCTCAGAGGCGCCGCCAGCAGAAGAATGTTTTCCTCCCCTTTTCTTCCCGCAGCGACTGGCAAATCGGCAAATGGCTCTCGGACGCTTCACTATCGCTGGCGCAAGTGAATTCGTTCCTGAAGTTGGAACAGGTAAGCAATCTTTTACCTGCAAATCACGTATAGGATGCTCATATCTCGCTCGCGCAGACCAAAGAGCACCCACCATCATTCAAATCAGCTCGGGAGCTTCGGCAGCTCATCGGGGATCTTCCTGACGTTCCTGTCTGGAACGTCTTCGAAATGGAGGTTCCGGGATACAGCACGAAGGAGCCTATCGTGCTCTACTATCGCGATGGCCTCAGTGTGGTAGAGCGTCTCTTTGGAAACCCGGTCTTTGCGGGCTGCATGGACCTCACGCCATACAAGCTCTATGATAACACCAACAAACGTGTTTTCGCCGAGTTCATGAGTGGGCAATTTGCGTATGAGCAAATGGTATGTCATTGTTTCTTTCTATATATTCTTTCTTTATCTAATGTATCTCAGTCCCAGACACACGTTGGCCGGGGAGAAACACTTGTCGGCGTCATTCTCGCCTCGGACAAAACCCCACTCACGATCGGGACAGGCGGCAAAGAGATGTGGCCGGTCCTCATCTCCATTGCGAACATCCATGCTGGGGTCCGAATGAAAGCCACGTCGCATTCCTTCGCCCTTGTAGGATATCTCCCCATCCCTAAATTTCTCAACGTCAGCCCCACTGTTCAAGCCACGCTCGCCGCTCGCGTCTACCATGATTCTATGAGCAAGATTGTTGCCTCCCTCGTTAACGCGTGTCGTCACGGCCACCAAATGCCTGACCCCAACGGCGAGATTCGCTGGTGTCGCACAGTACTTGCCTCACACATTGCCGATCTCCCAGAGCAGCGTTTGATTGCTGGCGTTCTCAGCAACGTCTCTCCGACTTCACTAGCGGGATATGATGCCTTCGGAGATGTGCAGAGGCACCCTGATCGGACACAAGCCCATCAAGCGCAGCTCATCTACAAAGCTGCAGCCGAAACGGACCCTGCCCTGGTGCCTCTCTTCGTGCAGACAGCTGCAAAGCACGGGCTTTTAGGCGTTCATCAGCCGTATTGGCTGCACTGGGGCTCAGCTGATCCGAGCCGCTTTCTTACGCCCGACGCCCTTCACGCCTGGCACAAATTCTACTACGACCACATCATCAAATGGGTCATCAACATTATCACCGGTGAGGAGCTGGATCGTCGACTGGCCGCGCTGCCCCGATCGGTGGGAGTGCGCCATTGGTCAAAGGGCGTATCAAAGCTGAAGCAAGTGACTGGCCGAGAGCACCGCGACCTGGAGAAAATCATTGTGCCAGTCATCGCTGGGGCTGTTTCCGCCGACGTGCTGGCTGCCATTCGCGCCATCACAGAATTCATTTTTCACGCTCAAGGTCTGCTCCTCTACGAGGACCATCTCCATGCCATGAATGAAGCTCTACGCGAGTTTCATATCATGAAGGCCGCTATTCTTCGAGACGGTGGACGCAAGGGGAAGAACGGACCCATCCCCCACTTCAAGATTCCCAAGCTCGAGGGAATGCTTCGCGTGTCTGACAACGCACGCCAGATGGGTGCTCCGTATCAGTATACCTCCGATACGACAGAGCGCTGTCACATAACTCACGTCAAGGAGCCGTATCGACACACGAATGGACGGGATTTTCACGCGCAGTGTATCCACTGGATGGATCGGAAGGAGAAGGTCATCAACTTCGAGACTTACACCGCACTCGAATACGCCGGTGTTGACCTGATGAATATCATGGTCAACGAAGCAACCGACGTCGCCAACCACTATCCGGAGGCTGCCTGGCTCTCGCATGTCCTGCCGCCTGACCAGTACTCCGTGACAGGTGCAGCATCACGGCCTTCTCTATTCAACAAGCGGGGATGCATCAAGGTTTCTGATGATCTCTCCACCGCCTTGCTCGTCAATCGCACCCCTCATCACCGCCGTCTTACCATCCTGATCTCCATGGCGCGCTTGGTGATTTCTTCGTCCTCTCGAGAACTCAAGACGAAAGACGTACCCGGCGCGAGAGTACCGACACTTGCACGCTTCCTTTTGAGCACCTCGCGGTGTGGGAGAACTTTCGCATTCAACAGCGCTCAACGCAGGATAAATCTATCTTACTTCCCATCAAGACTGTACAAGCGCTTGCACCCTCGACTGCAATGCCCTTCGGGCGGTGCAATACTGTTCTGGTCAGCGACGAGAGGGACTGCGTATCAACAGCCGATTCTGGCGACTCAGGTGCGTTCTTTGTACCTCAATTATATATTGGATGCTAACCTCTCCAAAGCTTTCAAAGTTGTTCAGATACGCACCGTATTCTCTCCGATAATCAACAACAAAGTCTCGCCCGAAGTGTTCTGCTACGCTGAAGACTTCCTTTTCGCCCCCGAGTACACCAAGGATGGAGTTTACCACCCCGTGCCAAACATCGACATGTTCTTGCTTGAACGTCACTATCGCACCACCCGCAGTCGTGACGGTAAGAAGAACCGCGTCGGTGACATCATTCGCCTTTCGAGTGTCAGGGAGGTTGTGGAGTTGGTGCCGGTGTTTGGTGCTCGCATCAGTGACCACGACAAAGATGATTGTGAAATCAATTGCGACAACTCACTTGAGAAGATAGATCGCTTTTATCTCAATAATTTCGCCAGCAAAGAGACCTTTCATGCCATTCTTAGTTATCAGTAGTAGATTTTCATGATGTACAAGCTCAAATTTATCTTATCTCTTTTCACTGTGATCGTGATCTTCATCTCGCGTCATCCTCACCATTTTGGCCATAGTATGATTTTCCGAACTAAAACGTAGCCTAGTCTCAAGAACCCTCCGAAGCCACTAGCATGGTGTTCTCTGTGTTCTCTCCGCTGATGGTACTTCCTTAGGTACCGGCTTCCCACTCAATTTGGTTAATCACCCTCTATAACCTGTAAAATGCTATGTAGCCTCTATCCTTCGGCTGTGAGTCTCCTGATGATAGTTCTGCTGATCAGAGTACATCAGCGTGTTACAGTCCGAGAAGCGAGTACAAGTTGTAAACATCATCTTTCCAGTCATTGGCAGCGGTTCACATATCGGGTCGGAGCTCCGACATCCAGCATGAATGATCAGTACCGAACGCTCAGCAGACAATGCTGCGAGAATTCACCCAGGGCTTGAGGGCCTCGTTGTGGTAGCTTCAGCAGTCGTTAGCGTTGAAGGAGAAAAAACAGCGAAAACGACAGAAGAACGTGAGTTGACAGGGGTTGACAGGCTCGGATCCCTTTGTTGTTGGCTGTTTACCAAAGCCCTCTGATCCTTCCTAGTCGGGAATTACAAATCGGATCTTTTACTCGAGCATGGCTTTGAGTGGTGGCACTGTTGAAGAAGGGCTTTGTGTCGCTCGAATTTGGCAAGGGAAATCATTTCGGATGAAATAACACGCTTCGGCGCCCATTTCACGAGACTCAAGAGTCATAGAGCAGATAGATAGATTTAAATAACAGAACACAAGGTTGCGGTGTATCTAGCCCCCTTCTCCACAAGTTCAATATAAGTCTAACGTGATCTAAATTATTCGGGTAAGCCACCAATTTGACTTGAACGCTGAGCATACTGACCGTACGGCGGTCATCATGCGATCAATCAAGTGTTCACGTGTGGAGTGACCTAAACACAGATCTAGAGATCGGCCTGTGAGTAAGACTGGTACTTTGAGGGAATTACAGGAATAATTACAGAAGCAATGCACTCGTTGGAGCAGCAGTCGGAGTTGAAGGTGCACTTGCCGATGAGGGGCAAGCACTCGGTTGTAGTAGCGGGGGCAGCGGCGACGTAGGAGGCAGCGAAGGCCACGGCGACGAAGAGGGTGGACTTGAAGAATTGCATTGTGAAGGGGTTGGTTGAAAGCTGCGGCTGATAGGAGTAGTGAGGGGGAGATGATATGCAGTCCAACATATCTTGCAGCTTTTATAGGGTCAGGATCTGGCGGTGCTGCTGTCTGAATTCCTTTTGGATATCAGCGGAAGTATGGCAGATCGAATTAAACAGCACGCAGGCGATGTTACTGATGTAAGTCGCTTCTCGCGCACCAGTGGCAGGCAGTGACGCTGGACTGTTGGACACTCGCATTCCTTCCGCCAGAAAGGAAGGGAGCGAACACCACAGTACAGGCCAGCATGCCTATTGAGCAGACGGTGCCAACGACCGAGTCCGCAATGGCCGTCGTCTGCCGGGTGCCCAGCAGGCTCAATAAGATAAAGTCTGCGCTGTAAATTGCGGCAGAGAGTGCTGTGTTCCCCCCAGACCCCAGATTTTCTGCCGCTTGGGAGAATATCATTTGCTGACAAGTGATGAGACCTCTCGAGGGTCATACAACGGCCATCGAGATTGCCGTGCAGAGCGGGGGTAACTAGAATATTAGCCTCTCCGATCGCGCAGGTACTTACTTAGACGATGAGAACAGGTTGCACGGCTTCAAAGCGAACATATGTTGATCTAGGGATTGTCGACTTGATGTCGACTTCGTTGTGCACTTTGCGAGTTTTCGAGTTGCCAAAATCGGTCGCGCTGATTTCAGAGGAAGAGTACATAGGTCTTGTCCAGTCAGCGAACACCAAGGCTCTATACTTCTAAAGGCCTGCTTGCCTCTACGCGGAGACACTTCCAGTGAACATGGTTTCCACTCAGGCTGGTGGATGCATCGAAGGCCAGAAGATCGCATCCAGTTGACTTGTTGTCTGCCTGAATCAAGTGCCTTTCAACGTAGAACGACTCGGACGAGCAGCCCTGGCTTCAGACCTCCGCATCTTACGATATGCATGACTATTTGGGCAGAAGACCCGAGTCGAGTGCACTGTTGCGCGGGCAGTCGTATATGCTCTGAGACTGCGATCGTGGGCGGCTAGTGCGAAGAAAGTATATTGATTCCGAGTCGACGCGTCACTGTGTCAGCAATTTGTCAGCATCGTTGCGTTTCTCCCTTCTTCAGTCACTTCCGTTTTTAGGCTTGCCACATCAATCTGGCAACATGTACAACTCTTTCAGAGATACGCTAACTAGGGCTTTCGATTCATCTGGTATCAATGTTCTCAAGATCCTGCTTTCGAGGTCGGCCGCGTCGTCTGGAGTCTCTGAAATCTGTTTGGTGAGGCGAAGCTAGACTCTGAGAGGGGCAGAACCTTGGAGAAAACTCAAGCAATACCTCTGCCCACATCAGAGCACCGCTTCATACATCTCAATTTTTCTCAAAGCTCTCCGTAGTCAGCGCGTCGGAGATGGCGCTAGTTGCTACTCGAAACAAGCCAGGTACACTTAGATCACCGAACAGGAGGATACTCATGCCCCAAAGAATTTCCAGCCCAAGGCCAAGTTATGCTTTGCAGTGCATTCGCATCTATCCGGTTAGGTACCTGCAGCTATATGCGTGGTCGGAGACGCTGATATCTTTGCTGCTCCACATCTCTCCGCTCTTTGCGGATATCCAAGCAGCCGTTGTGCACCTGGGACGCTTCTTCGCTTTTTGACTAGCAAATCATGCCTTTCCACACTCGAAAAATGGGAACATTTCGCCGCTGTGATCAATGGCAGATGCCAGGCACGCTGGACCAGCTCAGCCCTCGCCTGCTTCCATAGACTCGACTCCTCGGTACTGGCTGCTGTGAAGTTACACACTTACGGTGGCCCATTCATGTGTCTCTGCGCTCCATTTCTCCTTTCCTATTGGAATGCAAGTGATCATCAAGCAGTTCAGCGTCGTCACCGTGCAAGAAGCAGTAGCATCGCCTGCGTCCCACTGATCAATATCAATTTGATCTAGCTGCTTACCCGCGTTTGTCCAAAGGCTATGAATAGGCGGCATCGCCTATAAAACTGCACGAGTCACCAGACTGGATGCATACACCCCATCCTCGCGTTCAATCATCCACTACATCCCACCACCTTCATCATGCAGTTCTTCAAGTCAACCCTTTTCGTCGCCCTGGCCTTTGCTGCCACCTACGTCGCTGCTGCGCCCGCTCAAACCGAGTGCATACCGCTCGTCAGCAAGCTCGCGTGCACCTACGACTCCGACTGCTGCAGCAACGAGTGTGTTGATTCTGTGAGTGTAGTCCGGTCTCAGAGCTGCAGCATTGTATTCATGCCCTGTAATTTAGATCTGTGTTTAGAGTCGACGACAGTGCATTGCTCGCACAGGCTGTATTGTCGCCATCTCACAGTCAGTGTTTATACCACTGCGACATTGGCACCTCGCCTCATATTTGCGGCATTCAGGTTCTCTTGGACTTATATTCACTTTAGGGACGAGGGACACTACCAGCGCACAGAGTATCGTAGGCTTATGCTGTTTGATATTTAAATTTATCTATTTTCTCTGCTGCTTTGCACTTCGTGGTGGAATGGAATGGCAATATACTCGATTTGAAATTGAAGCCACGCAGTATTTCTATGCGAGTTGGAATGGGTCATACTGCAACTTGAACGTCTCGCGACTGCTGGTGATCAATCAGGTAGGCTTAACGTGCAAGGATAGAGTATATTTCGTGTTTGGTGAAGCTTTCGGGGACCTGCAGCTCCGCGTTGCATTTACAAAGGTCAGACTTCTGTTCCAGTTCAACACCCGAAACCGGGCCGACGCGGGCCGACGGCGTCCGCAGCCACATGTCACCCCCCTCCTTGGTATGCACCAGCCGCAGCGATGAGTGTGCGTACGCCCAGTCGGATGCTCCGGAATGCAGATGAAGATGCTTGATGTGCGCAAGGCGGGACGTAGTCGAAGATGAAGGGGAATGAGCTGAGCATCGTGAGGTTTCCGGCTCGTTGGCTGGTGCTCGGGTTTATCGATAAGCTGCTCCTGAGAAAGTGAAGGACCAAGCGGATTGGAAGACCACCAAACACGATACGCTCGGGGGAACTGAGGGGAAAGTGGAGTAGTATTAGTATTCGGGCCATAGAAGTGATTTAAGAAAGACGAACGTGCTCCGGGGCAAACACATGTTGAGAGTGCAGAAGTTGCCGACGCGGGTCATATGCGCGACGAACCTGTCCGAGATGCCCACATCATGAAACGCGGCAGCACGATAATTGGAACTTGAAAGACTTCGCGCCCGTGAGCAGCTGTGAATGCTTCAGCGCCATATCTAGCGCCCTGCCTCCCTTCCCCTCGATCTCAAGGCACTTCTCCACCCAGCCTTCGAGCCCTGTCGCTTTCGAGTCCAAGTGCATCTCCACAAGGCAGAGCACGACGAACCGGTTCCAATCCTGGTGCTTCGGGTGTGGTGTGGCCCCGCGGTTCGTCGATAAGGTACGCTGAGAGATTGGCCCTTGTCTGCTGACATAAGCGCATCCAAGAGCACTTGCGAGTCTGAGCAAGCATGTACGCGGCGATCCGGGCGACTGATCGTCGGGGTTTGCTTGTGATTTTGATTTGGTCGGCGCGAGGTAAAGAGAAAGGGCAGAGGGAGTGGTGCATGCTAACATGAGGGCGAAATGGTGCGACGGATGGTAGCTGAAATAAGGATTCATCAGCATTCGGTTCTCGGCGGTGATTCAGAATTGACTTACGCGTTTCATGGTAAACGGACTACTGCGGGTCACAAGCGCAGAAGTTGACAATGCGCGGGTTCCGCACGACGAGGTTGTGCGATATACGAAGCCATTGAATCATGGCATCGTCATAGTCCAAGGAGCCTGCCCCGTCTTACTGCAGCTCAGCAGCCCAAGTCCAGCAGCGTTCTGTGCAGCGTCATCCTCGACCTGAAAGCAGCCCTCCACACCATTCAGCCCTTCAATCCTGATCTGCCTCAGCGTCCGCTTGGATCTCGTCGCCAACACCTTACACCAGTGTCCCGGCAGAGCAAGACGAACTCAACCTCGTACTTCCGGTCTCGCGTGAGCTCTCTGTTCGGCGATAACGCTTGTTGAGCACGGCGCGTGTGCGCCCACATGAAGACGTCCAGCGTTCCTTGGGAGTCTAGGCGCGTTGATACGTGGATCCAGAGGATCAAGCCTCAGCGGTTTGGTTTGGTTTTCGGTGTATGGCGCGATATGTCATAGTAAAGTAGAGGTAGAAGTAGATGCCGTGAGCGTAAACGCGAATGAGGTTGATAGACGGCGAGATTCAGAACCGCTCTGGGATGAGCAAGATGAATAGGCCACCCGCGATTTCTCGCGGGGTTTCATTGATTTCGCAGGCCCACAGCCACTACGGGACCCCAGAGCAGGGAACCGCACCGCGTCCACTTTCCGTCGCGAAGCACGGACGCCCCAACACCCGACCATGAAGGACGTCGCAGGACGTCAGCCCGACATTAACGCCCATTCTACGCCCACTTTGCATATCATCTCCGGCTGCCGCTTAACTGCATCGGGCATCGTAAAGGGCACGCAGGATTGGGCGCGAGGGGCTCGGAGCTGGTAGTGGGCAGCTGCATCGGGCGCGCAAATTGAAAGTGTGTGGGCGGGCACCGAAATGAGGAAGGTGTGGGAGGGCAGGGATCCAAGTTGTATGGTGGGGCGGAATAGAGGCGGGATGTGGTGCGCCGCGAAGCAAGCCCGGGAGGACGGTGCGAACGGCAACAAGGTCCTAGACGACGTGCTCGCCTCAGCCCAGGGAATGCATATGTGTATACAAGTGTTCCAGCCGTAGGCGGACGCGCGATTGCCCCCGCATACTGCCGCACGAGGGATCGAAGTAGCGCTTTGTGCGCGTTGTGGGCCAGAGCGCCGCGATAGAGAGGGCGGATGGGCTTCCCTCGCCACGAGAAGGAAAATGAACCGCGAGGTTCAATGCGGGCCGGTGCGCGTTCGGCCGTTGGGCGATGTCTGGAAGCATGGGGCGGCATCTTGAGATCGGCTGGAGGGCGGGCGTCGCTGGTCAGATGGCATCGGATCGAATCGGACGTCGAAAGCGGGCCAGTTCCGAGGCGCTTAGCGGACCCTTTACCCACTCTGCCTCTCTCTCTTCATCGAGCTCATCGTACGCTGGCACCATTTCATTTCGAGTTCTCGTCGCCAAACGTGCTAGCAACGGACCAGCGCTTACATCGAAATTAAAGTCTAGTCAGCGCTGCTGCAGGTTCCTCTGTAACACTCTATGACACGACATTATACTCACTTGCTGGAATCGTCCGCCTTCTCAAGCAAGCCGCAGTCTACACTGAAGACACAGTAAATTGAAATGATTCTATCAAATAATGGAGGCCCAGATCACCTCGCGGGTACCTCCGGCAACCGAAGATTGATGCCCTTTGTCAAGCGCTGGAGAGCGGCATGCAATAGCCCAGACATTGACGCAGAGGAACTCCACATCGCTATATCGGTTTTTGATTTCTGCAACGAGGGGAAGTGACCGGGTTCAACGGCCAGTACGCTTCCCGAATTTCTGCACCAATATCGTTATCTTCCGCGGCACGCTGAGACCATGCTCCAGCGATCGCCGATCTTCCTTCCCTAGCTCTACAAACTTCCTGTGCGGCTATCTGAACTTTCTTCCGTATACTCTTTCTACAAGACAAGCGCACAATGGCTGGATAAACTTCAAATCTCTAGTGCCGGCGTCACATGGGGAGAAAGACTGGACTGTCACTAACATTCGATTCCATCAAGCGTCGTCCACATCATACTTGGTCTTCTGAAAGGCAAGACGCTAAACGCCATCATACGCCACTGCATGCACCCATCACGCGTGCTTGCATATGTGAGAGCGCCAATCGCCGTGTAAGCGCCCAATCTCGCTGAAAACGGGTGGCACGTTGTCCGGGCTGCTTACTTGCTAGCTTTCCATCTCGCCTGCAGGCGCAAATCGCAATCTTGACGCCGACGGTGCTCAAGCGAGCGTTAGCACTTGACGTCGACATGTGGCAAAAATGTCGTGTTTGGCTCAGTGGGCTCTAGGGCGGCTTTAAAGTGTGTTTTGAAGCGATGCAGGAACTCGGGACCGAACGATCAGGCTGGATCGCAACTGTGACCTGGTTTGATTGAATAATCGTATCCCCCCGGCGCTCGTAGTCTGAGAACGGGTGGCACACGGTCTGGCTGCT